>JAJOOO010023926.1:0-28109 GCA_029582685.1 Solanum piurae
TTGAAATTTTTATATGATTTTAAAAATATTTTAAATTCATAACTATATATTTCAATGTACAAGATTTTGATAAAATAAAATCTTTAAAGTTAAATTATGATGTTTTTGAAATTTAAATTATTAAAACATATATAATGATTTTATAGAAAAAAAATAATATCATATAAAATTAAATGAAAAGGATAATAAATTCAACTTTTACCATGATAAGGTTGAAAAATACTATTTAAGTGAAAGGAGGTGGGGCCCACTTATATATTTTATATAGTAAGTATTGGACATTTGTAATGATTTAATTGGAACAATGGTAGTAAATCCTAGACTCTTCTAATATATAGTAATTAGTTGTGAAAAATTGAACAAATCAAGGAGATTGCCTAAATAACAATCTTTTAATCAATTAGAAACAATGTTTACATATCAATTTAATTAAACGCATAAATCTTGTTCATGATCAAAATATCAATAATCAGTAACTAAACTCAATCTGGAAAATTCATGTTGCCTTTAGGATTTAAGATAATTACTTTGATTCAGGGATTAGACTCATGGTTTAGGAAACCAATTATATTAAATATACCTTATAAACGTCAACTTCTTTAGAAAATCATACACAATATTTGGCTCTTTAATTTGCCAATTACTTATGTGGAATTGACTAATATTTTTTATTTATTTTTTAAAGAAAGTGGCCAAAAGGTAATTTGCTGGAATTATAATCTTGCACCCAAGTAAAATATCCATTTTCAAAATAAACAAAGCAAACATCAGTATTTGAATGAAAATAAAATAATTATTTCTATGTTCATGCCATATTGACATGCATCAACAGATCACACACCCTTGTTTAATAATAATACTAATATTGAAAAAAAAATATTTTTAACGTCAGTATAATCTTATAAGTGGAATCTGTAGAGGGTAATTTGTACATAATTTTATTTTCTATCTTAGGAAGGAAGAGAGAGAAACTTTTTTCGATGGACGTCCGCAGAAAAGAAATGCACATATATGACATTGACCATTTTTTTTCTCTTTTTCTTCATCTTGATTTGTTAAAAGAAGGAAAAAATATAAACGTGATAACAGAAAAATTATCCTTAATAATTAGACATGATTACAATATACAAGGTAAAAATCAATTAGATTACTGGAAAATAAAAAATTGCCAAATCAAACTCATCCAAAAAAAATAAAATTGAAACAATTATAAAAACAAATAAAGTAAATTTCAAATATTTTATTTACACACTGATTGCTTTAGAAATAGTACTATATATATCCAGCTTAAAAGAACCAAAAACTTTCGCAGCACATTTTCTCCATTAAAAGCTTTAAATAAAATTTCAAATGGCTTATTTATGCTCACAAAATTTCATCTTTATCATTTCAATCTTCTGTTCCATATGTTTTTCTTCTTCTATTCCTTTCATAGTAATGCATGGTAATTTATTTTTATTTATTTATATGTATATATATTGTCATTTTTGTAACTAAATGTTGTTTTTCTTACATCGACTATCATTTTATTTGGTTGTTGTAGTTACTATTATGTTACTATCTGTTGTTATTTCATATGTTTAAATTACTTCTTTATTTGGACTGCTTTAAATTATTTTTTTTTGGGTCAAGGGTTTATCAGAAATAACCTCTCTACCTTTGAGATAGAAATAAGATTTGTGTACACTATATTCTCCCGAAATCACACTTTATGAAAAATACTAAATATGTTATTATCATTGAAAAACGTTTTTTTTTTTGTTGATGGCAGGACTAGGAGAGTCTTGCAACGATGCAGGAAGTACATTTTACACGTCACAACTCAGTCTCTTGTCAAAATCCAATGGTTACTGCTTGTACGTTTTTCAAATTTTTTCCCTTTATTAGTAGCAGATTATTTTGTAATCGTATAGTCTCTTATTTTTCAAAGTGTATTAATATTCGTTGTTTTGTATTTTGTTATTTTTGCTGTTATGTTTTTTTTGTAATCCTATTTCGAAAACTTTTTTTTTAATTTAGTGTGTATCAAAAATAACATCTCTACCTCATAGATGTAGAGATGGGACAATTACAGTATTATTATTATTATTTTTATTCTTTTTCAATTTTAACTTCAAGTACTTTTTTTTTTTTCATTCCAAAGTGGTCCTCTTCTCATGCATGAAACAATAGTGTAAAATCCATATTTTCGGTACACCTCCAAATTCATTATAATTGTCATTGTCAGTATACATAAATTAAATTCTCGTAACTACAATTATTTTTTGATATATATGATAATTAATTTATATATTTTCGTATATTACTATTGTTTTTACTAGTATCATTTATGAATGTTTGGATTTTTTTTCTTTTTTGGCAGAGAAATTGGAGATGGAGTGTATAGTTCCTACTATATGCCTCTAGAAAATCAGGTAACAATTGATAAAAAGCAGTGATTCTCATTATTTTGATTGGATTATTAATTGCATATTAAAATTCTTGTGAATTGTAATCTGTGCCTTTCTTTTTTTTGCCCATGCTGTACTTGTAGGTTCAAATTGCTTGTGAAAAGGTATTGAGCCTCCACTAGATTATTCTTTTTATCTTCTTTTAGTTAATAAAATAATACTCTTCCCGTCCAATAATAATTGTTCACTATGCTAAAAATAGTTGTCCAATTTAAAAAATCAAGAGATATTTTACATTTTGTGACTATTACTCCTATTATTTATTGTTTCTTAAGAGGTGTATCAAGTCAATAGTGGACAATTATTGTTGGACAGAAAGAGTAATAAATAAACAAATAAATGAAAAAGAGAAATATATGGAGAAATTTGAATGTGAATTGAATTACAGGTGAAGGGAATGAAGGAACTTCAACAAGGTTACAATATAGTTGGTCTTTCACAGGTAAATTCATCTATAATCATAAATGTGTCTCCCTTATGATAGATTCTGGTGTTCGAGCCAACTTTCGTGCATCTTGACTAATTTTATGAGATACCAACACTCAGGGGTGTAGCTATATAGTCTTTAGACACCCTTCGTCAGAAAATTATATCGTATATACAAGTAAAATAATGTACAAAGTGGTAAATAACGTATTATGGACACCCTTAATACAACAAGTTGTTGTAGACTAGTGGTTTAAGGTGCCTTGAAAGAGCCAAGCCTTTGCAGCAACTTTAAGCCTCTCTTTTTTCAAATTTTTTCATGTATATTATGTACTTTTTTTCAAATTTTATGTATATTACGTAGTTTAATTTTAAAATTTCTGGTGCATTCATTCATCCAAAAGAAAAAATGTACTCGTGTATAATTTTTGAACACCCTTCGTAAAATTTCTGGTTACACCATTGTCAACACTTCCCATTAGCATCAACAGAGATGTCAGGTAACTTTGTCCATCAACGCTCGGACAAATAGAAAGAATCAGTGTTTATGTCTGCACTGAAATTTAAACCTGAGATCTCATGACTTTCAATCACTTCTTCGCTTTTTAAAAAAAGAAAAGGTGTCAATCTATATTTTATTTATATATTCATGTTTTTTTTTTCAGGGAAATATGGTAGCCAGAGGACTTATAGAGTTCTGTGATGAAGCACCTCCAGTGAGAATTTTAACAATATATTATCTTATTATTTACATTAATTATTTCAACATTTTTTTCCATTTTGTGATTATTATTTTTTGGAACTAAAATTGTGCCACAGGTCAATAACTTTATCTCAATTGGTGGACCTAATGCTGGCATTGCTTCTGCTCCTGCTTGCACTGTATGTAATTTTGTTACAACATTAATATCAATCATAATCAGAGATCTCGAATTAGAATCTTGAATATGATTTTCCGATAGGAATACATAGTCGGGTACCAAATTCCTTTTGCAAAGAATGATAACTGCTATAACTTAAAAATACTAACTAGCAAAAATATTTTTTGTTATTAATTGACAGGGTAACCCTTGGTGTGATGGAGCTGGGGGTATTTCTGGAATTGGAATATATTCTGACTATGTTCAAGTATACTATCTTCAAATGTTACTCTTTATTTATTTATTTTTATTTTTATTTTATTATAATGTTTTTTCAAGTGATTTTTTTCTAACTCTATCAATTTTTTAATTAATATGCAAATCTTAGACTCATTATGCTCCTAGTGGCTATATCAAGCTTCCAAATGTGAGTAATTCTTGTTTCTTTGTATTTATTCTTTTTTATTATTATTTAAATTTAAATATTTTTTAAAAACATTTTCTTTCTTTATTTTTCTCTCAGGATATTGCTGGATATTTAAGAGGTTGTAGATATTTGCCAAAGCTGAATAATGAAATTCCTAATGCAACTAATCCAATTTATAAGGAACGTTTCACTAGCTTGCAGAACCTTGTTCTTATCATGGTACATTTTACTCTTTTCTTTAAAAAAAAATTAAAATTAATTTAACAATTTACTTACTAAATAATTAATCCCATTTTATTTTTAATATCTTTACAGTTTGAACATGATGATGTTATAACTCCAAAAGAAAGTTCTTGGTTTGGCTTTTATCAAGATGGAACCGACTCTCAAATTTTGCCACCACAACAGGTAACATCATTTCCCTCTTTAAATTTTAAATTTGAGTTGAGGGTCTATCGAAAACAACATATCTACTCGTACAAGATAGGGATATAAGACTACGCACATGCCATCCTACGCTTTGTTGTTGTTGTAAAGGAGATAATTTTTTTATTTTATTTTCATTTTTTTGGCAGACTAATCTTTATCTAGAGGATACGTTTGGATTACAAACATTGGATAAAGCTGGAAAAGTGAAGTTCATAAAGTTACCAGGATATCACTTAGTAATGGATATTCAAGAAATGCAACAAAATGTTGTCCCATATTTGATTGATGGAGCACAAAAGAATAAAGCTGATGCTCAAGTGGGACATTGATTTTTTTAAAGAAAAATCTTGTAGTGGTCAAATGGAGAATAAAAAACTACTACTAAATAATTGATTATTGAGTCGTATCACATTTTGGAGTGACTATGCCTCACTGCCAAACAAGTTAAATTAATCATATAAAACTTCATTGTCCATGTCGCTCTATTTAAGCATGTCTCGATCAAATATGATGAATCCTATCTGCTTTCAGCTGAAAAAAAGAGGATATTAAAGCACCAAATATATATCAAGATTCAAGGCAAAATGGTTACTTGGTGTTTGCTGGAAATAAAACAGAAAAAATAGGTTCTAGCTGAGTGAATTAACAGACAGATTGTTAAGAAATTTCGCATAGAGCTATATATACATATACTCAAACTTCTCATTTGCAACTTGAGAAGTATATCGTATTTCGTATTTACATTGAGGTTTTATGGTAGAGTAAGCTGAAATAGTAGACACCTTAGCTTGTAGCATCTTAATATTTTATATGTACAGAAGAAATATGTACAACTTATTAACTTAAGAAAACACATGTATATCTACAGTAAAACTTTCCAGCTGCTTGCTCTCTGCAGTCAGCTTCTGATTCGGAATCTTCTGGTCAGTGTGGCAACGTAACCACATACAGGAGAGTCTTGCTAAGGCTGCCCCACCAGCAACTCGAACCCTGTAAATCAAGTTCAAATCAGCCCAAAGCTCAGATCCAGCCACTCTAGAGTCAACGCTTGAATTATATCCATCTAGATCTGTTTCGGTTATCACAACTACAGCACCATCATCAAAGGCTAGCAAATTCCGTCTGGAGAAGATTGAGCTCCGTGGGATCATACTAGTCAAGGGGGTAGAACTGTATGACTTTTTCACCATGAGATGGTAAAAATCCTGGACAGCCTGATAATCAGTGGGAAAACAGAATCAGCAACAATAGCCAGAAAAACAAAAACCAAGTCATGCATCTTAGAGAAAAAGGATCAAAATATGAGGTAAATCTTGAAACACCTGTCGCTGGGTAGAGGCCAAAAGCACCCTTGGACGAATTGACTTCACATAGTTATATGCATCATTTGGTGTCATCTGCTTGTACTTAACCTACAAAAACGAAAGAAACTTTAGAGAGAAAATGGGTAAAAGTGATCTTTAAACAATCCATTCAAACAATTCTTAGTTTACCCACCAAGTAGCATAAGACAATGGTCGTGCTACGTCCTCGACCAGCCTTGCAGTGCACGTATGTACTTTGTCCATTGGAAGCATTTTCTTGAAAGACAAACAAGAAAATTTTATTTAAAGGCGCAACCTACTATTAAACTCTCCTCTGGCGGTACTTTAAGCAATCTTTTAGATATTTCTATAGTTTCTGCCGGGGGGAAAGGTGTAGAGGTTCAATCTTGATTAGGTAGGAAGGAAGAGGAGAGAATACAAGAGGAAAAACATAGAAATTTACTAAACCAGGGATTATTTAATGGAATTTTGTACTCACCCTTATTTGTTTCCATAGAAAGCAACAAAACAGAAAACAAGCCACCAAACAAAGGGACAGACACCTCAAAAAGTACTATATCCAAATAGAAGACCAGCAGCTTAACAAATGTACTCCCCCAATCCCATTTTAAGTGTCATAATCACAATTTAGTGAGTCAAACAAATATTTGATTGGACCAGTATAGTTGACTTTTACCTAACAATGACATTTGAATTTGTAAAATATTTAACATGTAGTTTAAGGTACTTTTTGTCTTAGTCTCAAACATAAAATTTGATTATCGAAGAATCCCTGTCAACCCAAGAATTGGACACTTCAACCCTCAGACTGTCATTTTTTATATGATGGAAACTGCTCATAGTTCCAGAGTTGAAAAAATTAGATGAATCTCAAGATGGTAAGTGACTGATGTCGTGACAAAATACCAAAAGCATCCAGGAATTAAGGTCAAGAATGTTGACAATACTGTAAAAATCAACAAACTAATCAAAAAAGGGAGCCAAAGGGCTGGGAAGGTACGCACCACTGATGAACTCTACTGCTTGACATATATTATTCAGAGATGGGGCAAATAAGTAATCTCTTGTTGGGAGAACCAAATGACGAATACCATGAGCCTGCAAGAAGTAATAGATAACAATAATGTGAAGAAAAAGAAAACTTAATCGTGTAATGGGAAGGAAATTTAAACAACAAATCCATAATTTAAAAGTATTTGAACTAGACAATTAGTTATTAGTGAAAAGTAAAACGTGGGAATTAAGAAGTGAAAGACTTCTGTACTGGGGTAAGGTAGGAAGGAAACAACTACTGTATCCCATATTTACATAATTAATACCAATGGTAATACCATGAAGAAGATCAGAACACAAACAGTAAATAAGGTCCTGAAAAAGGGTCACTATGGACAGTTGGACCGTTTCATCAAAATATGTTTGGCGCATGTACAGCCTCCTCAGCTAGTGCAATGCTACTCAAACATACTTAATTCGCGTATTCCAATTTCATAGGGATACAAAAGAAATAAGAGGAAGGAGAGGCTTGAATGAAGCCTGACTTTTCATTTCTTTCTATTTAGATGAGGAATGACCAAGTTATATTTTAAGTGAAGCATAACAGAAAGATCGAGCAAAGGGGTACAGAAGAAATAAGGAGAAGGGTCCTGAAGGTTAAACTTGAACTGACTTATCTTTTAAGTGAAGCATAACAGAAAGAATAAAAAAAATATCAGAAGTTCAAGAACTAACCTCATATAAAGATGTCGGAACTAAAGTCTCATATGGCTCATTTAGGGTGACGACACCGGAGACACCAAGCTCCTTCAGCCTTTTCACATCAGATTGGAAAGGGACAGCACCTAATAACACAAACTAAACAGGATATTAAGTCAGTACTACAATCTTGTTATACCGTAAAATATTTGAGTACAAACTACTAACTAACTATTCACTAAAAAAGAATTTGAAAGAATGAACATCAATCAACCTATGCGATCTTCCAAGATGGTAATGCATACAAGCAAACTTAATCTCCAATGTGAAGATAGATGCATATGGAATTACAAGAAATGCATTTCAGCTTATATCATGTAAGTTAAAGATGTAAGAGCACATTCCTTAATATCCCTATAAGTAAGTAACTGGTGGAGAAAGATTGTACGACATTCAAAAAAAATTGCAGGAAATGTAAGAGTTAATCTGGGATGATACTAGTGAGAGTAACTAACTTTATAGCAGTGAAAAGAAAAGAAGAGCTGAACAAGTTTACTATTTGTCCATCTTCCTGGATAACTATGCATCCTTTGCCACTTGGCATAGATCAGTGATTAGAGGCAAATTTCTTTAAGAAGATTACCACAAAAAAAGTATTAGTTCCCATGTGTCATTGTCTTGTCATTCCTAGGACAGACAAGTTTAATCATCTTGCTAAAGCGTTTGATACAGAGTACTGTATTGATCTTATTATATTCCTTTTTTATTATAGAAAAGCATGCCCAGATAGAAATTAAGATTGAAATTTCTACAAAATTCAGTTCCACCCATCTTTCTGAATAACCATGCATATAGTACTATTATTCGTTATTCATGACTTAGAAGTTCAGCAAGATGTTATAACAGTTCAACATCAGCAATCAAAGTAATCAACTTTAATGAAACTGACATTTCCAAAGCCTTTCAGAAAGACCTATCCTGCCTCGAATGACAATTAATTAGAATGAATTTCTACTATAACTAGTTCAAACTTTATCAATACATTACATGAGTTAACATTTGGATACGCAATAGGGATTGCACATTATAAGCAAAAACATTCCAACTGATCTAAACAACTATCGAAGCATACTGACATCATTTGCACATTGACATACATCCATATAAAGACAACAGAAATCACTACACGTGTATACATTAAAGGGGAAACAACAAGGCATTCATTACAAGTGTATACAGTATATCCAGGACAACAAAAAAGCGTCAAAAGCAATACTGAAAAAGGTTGGTATACCTCATCAATCCAGTCCCACCAGCGAAACTCTACCTGAATCTTGTTCCTAACAACATTGTAGAGAAGTGTCGGGTAAAACAAGGCCCGAGCTCCAACTCCAACCATGACCCTCCTTACATCCAACACAACAATAGCATTCTTGCCACTACTACCACTAGAACACAACACCTTACCAGTAACAGATAATTTATCTGCCTTCTCTATCACTCCACTCACCACCACCTCCTCCTTCCCAGTCTCCAACTCTCCTCCCTTCTCTTCCTCTATATACATAATAATACTTGGAAGACAAAAAAAATATTGTATACAACCCACTGATCAAAAAAAGAGGGAAAAACAAGATGCAGAACACACAACTAAAGAAAATTTACACAGCGCACTGATAAACAAAGTGCAAATTCCACAAACTTGCACCTAAAATTTCAAACTAAGAGACGACTCTCTTCAAAATCAACATACAAACAAACCGACCCTTCTCTCAAAATTAGGCAAATTATCTGTGAAATGGATCTGAGTCGCTGAAATTACAACAAAGGTTCGAACTTTGATTGAAATCAATATAAGGCTTGCAAATTTCGACCATATTCAGAGAAAAAGGTATCAATCGGACGGCCAAGATCTGACGGAGATAGTTGAGACCCTCGATTTGCAAAAGCAATTGAATCGGAATCGGTAAAAGGGTGGAGAAATCTTGGAATTGAAGAACCCTAGACAATACTCTACTTGAGAATTCAGATTGTCCCCTTTGTATGTGTGTGCCACGAAATTTCAAACATTTTTATAAATATAAAATTAATTAAAGTAAATTTTGTAGGAAACGGTGACGTGCAAAACCCAAACTACAATTTACGAATCACATTTAAGGCCCTTTTATTTGATTGGATGACTTTGTTGTTGCCCCATATCTTATGCTAAGTGTTACTAATAATTTTAGTAGTATTTGTTTCAGATAATTGTTTTTATTTTTGTGAATTCACGGACGCATATTTGCACTAAATAAATTCATTTATGTGCAATAATTTAAAAACCACATAACAGATGTAAACTACAAGTGTTTATTCGAAAAAATGATATAATTAAATTTATTAAGTAGTTTATGGACACGTGAGTTAGATTGATCTTAATAATGAAATATTGCATAAAGAAGTATTTTAATCGAAAAACTAGTGGGCTCAAACATTGATGCCTAATGGGGTAATTACAGAGAATAAACTTAGGTAACTCATTTTATAGAGTTCGAATCTCTTCTAGTCTTCCACTTGAGCATTAACTCTTTGCTTGCATACCGGACATTAAGAATCTAAGGATATTGGGACTCTTATTAGTTGGACTTCACTCCTTGGTCCGGTCATTGTGGGGTTCGCTCAATGTTTTTTGACCGATTTTACCTATACAACAAGCGCATTGCAATGAGCTCGATTGAAAAGACATTGGCCCAAAAATGGATCTCTGACTTCCCTTATGAGATAAGTACTGCACATATTGAGAAAACAGTTTTGCATTCATACAGAAATTACAGTTACAAGATAATGTTTGGTCCTTTATTTCTTCCTCCAAACAAACTATTTTTGCCTATCAATCTACGTCCACTTACTACTGGTAGTTAGGAGGTGCATTTTACAGTAGTGGTCTTCACAATCGACAATCTCAAAGCATGACAAAACACAAGTTCCAAAAATCGATAACATACATGAGAGGCATTCGAGTTAGGATGCAGATGAAGCAATGTACTAAACCATTAGCTGGTTTAGTGTGCAAAACTGCTGCTGAAGAAGCCTTTATCCGATGGTTTTCCTGCTACATATTGGTATCAAAGAGAAAGTTCAGAGAGTTTCAGAGAACTAATGTCAACAAATTGAAGAACAAATTTCTATTTGAAATGAGAAAACATCCAATCCAATATCCATAGTTCAGATCCTGAAGCCTAGACTGAAGTTCTTGCTTTATTAATAGATGCAGAGATGCAAACAATACTTGAAGCAGAAAATCTCAAAAAAGATCATCAAGTGACAGGTAATAGAATTATATCTGAAAAATGAAGCAGCAAATTCTGTTCACACTATTATCAGGTAAGAAGAGTGAAATCATACACAAACATAATGAGGAAAACTATGGGTAATAGCCAGCAGCACATCTGATTATTGCAAATGAGAACATTTCATGCTTGAATGTCATCAAATTTTGTAAGTGAGAGACAATACTTACCCAGAACTCATATTACATTAGAGTCAACTACTGACTGTTCAAGCAGTAACATGAGCTAAATGAATAAAGTGTACACAAAGAGATATTTTTCTCTTAATTATTGAAATCCCATTTCCCTCCTTTCCTCCTTTTGTCAGATTCAAGAACTCTTCCTCTTGACATTCATTCCCCTGCAGCAACACAGAGTGATTCTGGTGAAAGATCATTGGTTTTTCGTCAACTTATTAGAGTGTTCCACTTCCGAAGCACAGAGTGCAAAGTGCCAGTAAAATGAATAGTTGGGAAAAGTTTAACTCTGTATATACGGCTCGAAAGAAAGCACCAAAGGAAGAAATTGAACAGCTTTGGGACTAATATAGGGGAATATTCATAAGAGAAGAACAAGCACTAAACCCGCTCATGCATAGCCTCAACAACTAACTGAAGTTTTGTGCGCATAGCACCAACATATATTTGATTGCACAAAACTGAAGAAAGAATTCAATTATGTGGAATATTCCATATAACTGACGAGGGGACTGTATGGGGCACAAGTAGGATCAACATATTAATGCAATCTCAACATTCATCAGCTCTTAACATTACCAATGCTTGAAGCTAAATCCTCTTTCCCACAATGTCTAAGACATTCAGTTACATTCTTAACACAAGGACCTTTGAGCTGAATTCTTTTCTCTACCATCAGATGAGCAAGCTTAGCAGCTTCCGCAAGATGATTTGCCTCGCATAGTCCAGCCATAAGAATAGAATAAATATCAGAATCTATAGAAGATACACTTGCAGACTGCTCAATCAAGTGATATCCATCAAGTATCCGATTTTGCTGACAAAGCCATCGTATTATTGTGCTTGAGGTGAAGCTATCAGGCTTTAGGCCACCAGTCAACATTCTCCTAAAAAACATTTCTGCCTCCTCGATTTTTCCAATCCGAAATAACGATAAAACTAAAGAGCTATAGCAAGAATCATATGAAATGCCACTTTTAGCTACTCTGTCAATGACCTTATGAGCCTCCTCCACATGCCCCTCTTTGCAAAGACCATGAATCAAAGTAGAGATAAGTACCCTATTTGGTTTACACCCAAAATCCCTCATTTGGTCCAAAATACTTAGTGCCTCAATCGCCTGACATTTCTCAACAAAATTTTGAACCACAGTAGTATATGTAACGACGTTAGGCTTACACTGCCCACCGTCTTTTTCCATTTCTCTCAATAACTCAAGTGCCCTTTCCAAACTCCCAAACCTACAAATCCCATCAAGAAGAGCTGAATAGGTAACTGTATTTGGTATACATCCATGTCCCCTCATAGCTTTTGTTAATCCACAAGCTTCTTCCAACCTACCCACCTCAGACAACCCCTTGATCATCACGACATAGGTGATCATATCAGGATGAACATCAATCAGGTCCATCTCTCTCATCAAACCCATTGCCTCATCCATATCTCCCTTCTCACATAATAATCGAATAACTACATTATACATAATTGTATCCGGGCGACAATTAGACTCTTTCATGTACCTCAACACCCACAAGCCCAAGATTGCATCTTTCCCTTCTCTACACAAATTCAACACAACTTTAAACATCTTAGCACTTGTGACATATTTCTGCAGCCTATAAGCCTCAATTACATCTCGAATAATTTGCGGTTTACGATCCACTCCAAGCAGTTTATAAGCTCTACTGTACATGTAACTACTATGTCTATAGCTGGATTGAAGACCAGCCCAAATGAAGAATCTCAGACACATTTGGGGATCATCAACAGCGCATTTCTCTAATACTTCATCAACACATCGAGCATCTAGCTTAGACCTAACTGAGCTCAATGTTCTCTCCATACCCGACACATTTTTATTTTTCAGCAAATGACTTAAGAATTCTCCAGCTGATGATGAAGAAGTGCTGAGTAAATGTACCAATTTGAGTGAAAAAATTGGTTTATTGAGTGATTTAGTATCGGCGAATAAGCGAGAAATTGATGGCAGAAACATAATTTTCTCATAAGAAAATGAATTCTATATATGCTGTATTTTGAATTGCGAGAAAATTGAAAGATATGGAATGATAGAGCAAGAGAAATGAAGACGGGAACCTGTAACTTGTTTTTTCGCCGGCGAAAGAGGCACCGATGGGAAAGACGCCGGAAACTGCCGCACTTGGGAAGAGATTGGAGAGGCGTAAGTTAGCTTAATGGACCGGCCGAAGAAAACAATATGGGCCAGATTTAGGCCCAAATATTCCATTTCAGCTAGAGGGAATTTGGGCTTGTGAGTACAACAGGGCCTAATGGATCGAACCTGATCATTCGAAATTGTTTGTAATTGGTAATAGAAAAAAAGAAAAATTTCAGAAATAACAAACATAATAGACATAATAAGGATCTATAACTATAGTTTCGATAATTGCGCTCCATAGTTATAATTTTGTTTGCTATGGAAGTTGCGGTTGTATATTTCGCATGCGAATATACAAATAGGGTACGTATATACAAATTCTGTATTTATATATTTAGGAATTTTTAGGAACTTTGTTTGTAAATTTCGCTTGCCAATATACAAATAGGGTAATTTATTATGAGTTTTGCATAAATCGTATACAAATAGCTAGGGTAAGCATATACAAAATTCTGGATTTGCAAAATCATGAACCACTGAATTATACAAATTGTGAATTTATACAAATCAGGCTAATAACAAAATTGGACGAAACTATAGCTACGAATTAGAATTTTCTTAAACAATAGCTATAGCATTTAATATGGTTTAAATGTCAATTTTCACTTAGAAAATTGATTATCAATTTGGAATAATTTTTATGCAAAAATTTGCGAGTGAATTTTTTGTCCAAGTCCTGGTGATCCGCCATGAATTATGAACATTTGTTCCAAAATTAGGACATAATTTGTGAAATATTGGTGATTTGCTTAGGGGTTGTGACAAGCTCATTCGTTATAAGAAATGAACTCTTTGATGATCTATCATATGTTCGGTTAAACTATTCATTAGAATATCAAATTCAAGCCAAATAGAGCTCATTAAAAGAGGAAGCGCTCTACTTTCTCCATTCTCATGCTCGAACACTTCCGTACATGTGTAAATTATATATCATCGAAATTTCGAAAACCAATGTAGATTTATCATCAACTGCATTTTAGTATTAGCCTTATGTTATCATAATTATCTTAAGGTCTTCAGCAAAAGGACTTTGCTTGCATAAACATTACTCCCTTCATCTCAATTTATTTTTCTGATCTTAACTTGACACAAAATTAAGAAAAGCAAATACGATTTTTGAATCATTTGGTCTTACTCTAAAGATATGTACAATATACTAAAATATCCTTTAATGTTATGGTTTTAGACCCCTCACGTGAAAAATTATAATTAAAGAGATAGTTTAAAATGAATGGAGTATAATACCCAAATACAGAAGGGAAAAGATTATTTTATTTTATTTTAAAAAAAAAAAAGTGGGGACAATACACACAATGACGATTTGTAAAGAGGGTTGTTGCACATTTCAAAGTTGAAAAGGAGGTTTGATTAAGATAGAATCTGATACGTTAACATGTTGTCAATGACACATATCTTTTGAATTTTTTACCTTTAATCAAAGAGATAATCTCCCATTAACTTTTGATTTCTCCTAATTACCCTCTGAAGAATCAAACTAACCCTTTCTTAAGATTCTTAATTACAAAATTGATGACAACTTGAAGAAAGGCATATATAATAGCAATTCGGATTAAAATATTTTCCTCCGTACCAAATACATAAATACAGTCGTCACATATGTTCATGTTATTAACTTCATTGCTTAAATAAATATTTTATTTGAATGATTATAAAGTAAATGGAGAATTTATATATTGAGATAATTAATTCATCGTGAATACTTTATAGCTTCTAATTCAAAATCATAAAATCTATTAAATCAAAATTTTCATATTCAATCCACATATGTGCTTATCTAGAAGTTACTAAAGTCATTGGTAAAAGGAGACAAAGCGTTTGGCCATAGTATTTGGGAAACATATTTTACCTTTTTAGAAAATATGATTTATACCCATAAGTTTCAAAAACTATCAAAACTAATCACAAGTTTGTATTACAAGTCAATTGAATCTTCGTTGCAACAAATAACAAGTGGTGTCCATCTTCACTAGAGCAATGTGGTAATTTGGAGTGAGTGCAACAAACATCATTCATTCCATACATCGTGAAGTAGACAAAGCACATCACTTTGTTACCCTGAGCCGATTGTTCATCATTTTCATCAACAACCATATCATCACTTTCATATTCACTGAATATTTCATCACTACTTTGGTGTTCACGTAAAAATTATGTAATACAATGCAAACAACTACTATAGAGGATGTTTTTGTAAAAGATAAAAGTTTGGTGTAAAATTTTAATTTTTAAAAGATCCCAAATAATGAGATTTGGCCCAAATACTAAAAAAAATAATATTTGAGATATTTGCCAAATAATAATAAATTATATGAATAAACATTACTTGTCAAATTTTTCCTCAAATATTACTTGAAAAATCTATGGCCGCTATACATACTTTTCTTTTAGTTAGAATTATCATGAAAATGGATCAGCTTGTGTGGAAAGTATGTCCACTGAGGTAACACGCAAAATAAGACCATTATTCAACTTATTCCTCACCACCAAATCTTAGCTTAATTTTCATTTATTTATTTGTTGAAAGTTGAAACACTAAAAAAAATCATAGATGTTCTAGAAAAGACAAACCAAAATGCCATTATTTGGGACAGTTATTTATCGATAATAATATAATTATTGTTATTTATATTTAGTGATAACAATAAATATGTACATTTATAATCAGTATTTTTAGCGACTTTAAACATAATAATATTAATTTAGTTACGACAATAAATATTATTATTAAAAGAAAATTTATTATCGTTAAATATTTTTTTGTTGTAGTGTGATCATCCTGACAAAGGGAATCTTGGAACTTTATCTAGAATCATATATCAAGCTGTAGATTGATGAATTGGTATTGCATCAAAATGTTAAAGCTTTTTACAAAAGAATAATAAGATAGCAGGGAATACAACAATTATTAAGAAGACAAAAATACCTTGCATTCACATTAAGAAATGGACATCATGCATTAAACCTCTAGAATATTGTCTAATCTCTTGATATTACACTCATATATAATAATATAATCAAGAATGAAAAAGGAAGAAGTAATAAGAAAGAATTTCTAAATCGCATCCCAATCACTTAAATTAAAAATAGACAATGGATAACATGTATAATATATGTATAACAAGTGTATAATTTATATATCGACAAAAAAAAATAATGAATCCGATTGATTATTGGTGTAACTATACCTAACCATTATCAAAATCCTATAAGAAATATTGACTCCAAACCCATGAAACCAAATATGATCAAATTATTATTACTTTTAGCTAATAGTGATATTCAGATCAACTGACACAACGTTAACTATTTCTCATGCAACTTTTTAATAAAATAAGCACCAGGTAACTTTATCCACCCAAAACAAAACTCCAAGTTTGTCACTTGGTGGTCCTTAAAAAGCATAGAGCATAGACTCCAAAGAAAGTAAATTTTGGATGAAAGTGGGGAGGGTAGACAATATAGAAAGAAAAGCATAGCCTTCAAAATTAAAGTATGGAAAAAGAAGGCAAAGATGTTGAACTCATCATATCCCAATTCCCACACACAAAGCTAGCGTACCCATTCCAAAAGAGAGAATCCTAACCATTCCCCACGCAACCTCTTGGTCCCCTCATTTTTCTCTATTCCCAAAATACCCTTCAACCCCCCCCCCCCGCCCAAAAAAATAATAATTATTATTATATATGTTAATAGTGCAAAATTTAGTAATATATATTAACGTATTATAACAAAATATGCTTTATTTATTGATCTCATTTTTATGGATAATTTCATGTAATTATATTTAGATGTTCTAATAGTGTAAACTTCAATATTTAGGAGTTAATCTCTAGTTCTTGTCCTTTACATACAAGAATTTTAATTCTCAAAATATGCTATGTTAAATTTCTTAATGGAAAGTATGAAAAGGTTATAATATCTACACTCCAAGACTCCAAAGAGAAATTCTACTAAGTATTACTTATCAACAACAATGAGTATTTTATGAAAAAATATTCAATATGTGTGGCATAGGTAATGGAGCTGAATCGATTAGAGCGAGTCAGAACTAACAAGTTTCTGAAGAAATGATACATATGACATCTTAGGTGAATTCATATCAAAATAGGATAGGAAAATAAAGAACTTTATAAGACATAACACAAGCTCACATAGTACTCACACGTTTTTGAGTTCATTGATGACGTAGCTCAAAAGATAAATTTGTGAGATTGATTGATCCAAAGCAGACAATACGTGTCGAGGTTGAGTGGTCGGTGATAAGAGTATTTCCCACCATTTTCACATAGCGGTGAATTGACAAAATAGGAGGACAAGAATGTCATAAGAGTGGAATCTTTTTAAAGATAAAGAAATTAAAGCATAACTTGAAATCAAATCACTCATTCCAAAAACTTTCTTCATCACTCTCTCTATACTTTTCCTTAGCATTAAGACTTCTCTCATCCATCATCTCATCTTCTTTTCATATTTTGCAACATAAAGCAACATCCCAAAACAAACCAAAACTTCCTCTTTTTTCTTCAATGGGAGACAACACATCTCCTAACACCTCCAAAAAACAGAAAAAAGACTCTGAAGTTCCACCAAACCATGTAAAACATACTAAGTTTTATATCCATTTTCTCTTCAAAGCTTCACTTCTTGTGATTTTTCTTGTTGTGCTTCCACTTTTCACCTCAGAAGCTCCTGATTTCATTAACCAAACTCTTCAAACAAGAAGTTGGGAAGTTCTTCAGCTTATATTTGTTGGCATAGCTGTTTCATATGGACTTTTTAGCAAAAAAAGTGATGAAACAGATAAGGAACATAACACAAAGTTTGATAATGCTCAATCCTATGTATCTGGATTACTTCATGTCTCATCTGTTTTCGATGATGATACCGATAATCATGATGAAAACAAAGTTCAAACTTGGAATAATCAGTACCATAGAGGTAACAATCCTGTTGTAATAGAAAATCATAGCCTTAATGAACAGAGAGCTATTAATTCAAGAATTGGCGAAAAGCCTCTTCTTTTACCAATTCGAAGCTTGAAATCGCGTGTTCTTGATGATCATTTGGAAGAAAGTAATGGATTAAGTTCAAAATCAAGAAATGGGGATTTTGCAGTGTCAAGTCCTAAGAAATTGGTGGGGAGTTTAGAGGAAAATGTTGTTCGTCCATCGCCTATTCCATGGCGATCAAGATCAGCAAGAAACATGGAGATGAAAGAAGATGGTGATTTAGTTAAAAAGATTGAACCTTTTTCTTTAAGGTCTCAATCTTTTAGATTACCTAAGAATAGTAATAACTCAAAATCCTCTTCACCAAGAACTCTTTCTCCTTCACAATCAAGAAAATTGTCCTTTTCACCAGAATCACAATCCAAGATTGTTAATGAAGATGTAGTGAGAAAGAAAAGTTTTCGTAAATCGAATCCTCCTCCTCCTCCACCACCACCACCACCACCACCACCACATTTCTTCTATAAGATGAAATCAACCTCTAGTGTTACAAATGACAATGTAATATCATCTGATAAGGAATTGAGGAGAAGCATAAGGAGTGTGCCAATGGATTCGACACGCGGTGAAAAGCTCCAAACACCAAGAAAAGCATATTCAGGAATAACAACAGAATTGAGGCCATTCATTGGAAGTACAAGAACAAAAGAATTCATATCCCCTGAAGCAGATAAAGAAGCTTTTATAGGAACAACTGATAAAATGATGCATGAAAGTTACAACTTTTCGACAAAATCAAGATTTATGGAATTCCCAAATGAAGAGAAGAAAGAATATGTTGAGAAATTCCTTGTGGAAAGTGATCAAGAGGATTCAGAGACTGATAGTGAAGATTATGATTACTTTGAAGAAAACGCGGAGAAAACAGAAATTGAAACTCAGAGTGATCATGAAGGACCAGATGTTGATAAGAAAGCTGATGAGTTTATAGCAAAGTTTAGGGAGCAAATTAGGCTTCAAAGAATTGAATCCATCAGAAGATCAGCAGGGCAACCTACAAGAAACCTTGTAAGATAACCTTTTATGTTTTACTATTTATACTTATTGAGTTTTCTGTTATACACAGATTTTAGCATATTGTAATTTTAATGTAATTAATTACCTCTGCCTCATCTACTATAATTGATTTGTTAACCATGCATGAGGCCCTTCTTATGATTATTGTTACTGCATGACAATAACTGGAATGAAAATATTTTGATTATCCCACTTTTCTTAACAACATACTAGTCATGCATGTAATCCTACAAACGGGGTCTGGGGAGAGTGGTGTGTATGAAGTCTTACCCCGAGTGAAGGTAAAGAAAGTTGTTTTCGATAGACTCTTGGCACAGGTAAAGCATATCAAAATCAGCATGAAAAGTAAATGCATATAATAGGGGGAAAAAACAGTAACAACAACAAATAGTACGATAACGAAAGCAGAGAATTAATGGTTTTTGTAGTGTTAGTATATATAACTGAAATCCTTTAAATTTATACTGCTTTCAAATTGTTCTTAACCAGTGAACAATTGATGTTATAAAGTTATGTTGAAGTACTATTGCTCTATTCTCTGATATCTGGAAAGGAATGGATTTGTACTAATAACAAATTTGTATATCAATTTGATTTGCACTTAATATAGCTTATAATAGGCTCAAGAATCTCAACAACTCCAGTGTGTCCTATTATCATAATCTAACATCATTTCGAGTTGCTACTTTATTATCAGAGGATTTTAGGACACAATTTAGACGAGGGTCTATCGGTCTAGCTATCCCCAAGGTGGGGCTACTATCTACGTACATTCTACTCTCTCCAGACTTGACCAGACTGTGTAGGATTACACTGGATATGTTATTGTTGCAATTTAGACGAGTTTTGGACAAAATGGTGGACAGGTTATCAATGCATAAACTCATAAACATTCTAGAAAAATTAGAGAGAACCCTGTGATATTGGGGGTTACTCAAGAGTCTTCAGTAATACTCATAATATTTTATAATAGCAATATTTGTAGCTTGAATTAAGACTTCGAAGCACCTTTCCTCTTTTTATAACTAAAGAGGTAGGGCAACTTTGCTAAGTGTTAAATATCCTTTCTCCACCTTCAATCATAAGATTATAAGTTCGAATTATCAAAAGACCAAAAAAATGTGAAAGCTAATTTTAAGAAGGGTTAGGTAAATGCTCCGAGTAGTTTACCGAACAAATTGAATACTTGTCGATATCTTTCAACATCAAAAAAATTCTCTTCATCGCGAGATTGATGGGATCTATCACTTGCCACCCCAACCCCCCACTCCTCACCCTATCCACCCCAAGTGTTTTCCTATGTTACTACAAAACAATTTTTAATTTATTTTTAACGCCAAAAAAAAAGTGAGAAAGATTTTGGTTGTTGATCATTTAAACGTTGTTGAACGAGTTATATTGTTTGGGCTGCTTGGAAGTTGGCACACCTATCTACCGGTTGGTAGTTCCTCATCGTGCATTGACTGACTCCTCATGGGGTTGAAAACAACGCTCTAAAATCGGTGGGAAGGAAAAACCCAGATCTCACGAGTGAATCGAAAGTTGGATCTACATTGGATCTCACCTGAATCCCCCCATCAATCCTATCTTGAAGCGTGATTCTTCGAGTTTTTTTTAGGGCCGTTGTTATATATGTTACACCATAATTAGGCAAGTTTACCATTGTATTCTTATTTACCGTTCTCTTGAAGTCAAGTTTTCAATAAATGAACATAAGTTAATTTACTTTGATTAATTAAATTGACCAGTGATTATAAATTAATCATTTATTTTTCCTATGTTGATCAAATTCATTCTTTCAAGGCTAATAATTCTCAAGAGTAAAATAGGAAGAATAATGTCATTTATACATTAATTTTATGAAATGACAAATATAAAGAAACATCTATTTTTAATCAGAACGACATAAAAATAAGAACGAACAAAGTATATTATTTTAGAATAAATTAAATTGAGATATTATGAATAAAATTAATTAAATAGCCAAACTTCATACAAAAATGTATAGATGCAGTTTGTCCACACAAACAATATAATATGCTAACTTCATATTTGCACGTCTAAATTTTATAACTGCAGATGAAAGATTTTTTCAACTTCAGTCTCATAGATCTGAAACGATTAAAGCTTTAAATAGTTATGAATTTTGGCTACATGTTAAATAACTTCCACCCAAATTGGCTATCTATGCAAACTAACATCTTGGGCCTTTTTGTGGACTATAATTGCAAATTTGGTCTCTAATAATTGAACGACAATTACATTATGTATTGATTACGCTATGATGACTTGTCATGTGATCATCACACTCCAATTTACAGTTTTATTTTCATTATTATATTCGCTCTGAAGTTCGATAAATCTAAATCGTATCGAAAATTCTTATTCAGACTGATTTTGGGACAAAATAATGTTCTATACCAGAAACTTGAAGAATGAAATAATACTCGTTACTTTCTTTCATAGTTCTAAGTTATTATTTCCTCTGTCCCGTGACTTACTTTCCTTTTTAGTCAGTCCCAAAAAGAATGACACATTTCCATATTAAGTAACAGTTTCACTATAAAATGTCTATTTTGCCCTAAATGAAATGATTTACAGCCATACAAATTTCTATCATTCATTTTGGACCACACATTTTAAAAGTCTTCCTTTCTTTTTTAAACTCCGTGCCGAGTCAAACTACCTCACATAAAATGGAACAGAGGGAGTATTATTTTCCTACTCATATAAGATATCATAAGAATACATTATAGTGACTTAAAATACTGTTAAACTATTCAAGCAATCATGAGCAATTAAATCAATAATTAGACACTATTTTATATTCCTAATGACTAGACAATGACAAAGGAACAGGAAACAACTTCACAAAGCATGAAGCAAATTACCCACAATACCCTGAACTTGAGGAACCAAACCAAAAAATATTGTTCCTAGGACATTGTCTCTCTATTCTGATTTCATGCGTTCAAATGTTACTTAAATTTTGAGCGGAGGTCTATCGAAAATAACTTTAATCTCACATAAGTAAAATTTATGTACATGTTATATTGTTCAGACTTCACTTATGAAACTATCCCGAGTAATTTGTGGTTGTTAACATATTGTCTCTTTGCTTTGTAACTTAGCCACTAAGGAAAGTTAATTGATATGACAAGCAATTAGCAAAAAGTTAAAAATACAAAAATATGATCAAAAGACAAACTTTAAAACTTCTCCAAGTAAATCTATAACCATAATAGTTGATATCCTTCATAACTTTACATCTAAAAAGTCCTCTACCTCTTACCCTACCAATAACCTCAAAATGGGGGGGAAAAAGTAAACTATTGGTACTTACTACCAAATATAGTAAAAAAGACTAATAAGCCTAATTTGTAAATACAAGAAAAAGATATAGTCAATAATAGAAATCAAAGATTCTTTGATCCACCAAATCCCCCATTCTCAAGTCCCAACAACCATATCTTAGACCATAAAAATTCATATTTTCATACACAAAACATTATGGTACTCTATTACAAGTTTGTCTTGTCACTTTCATTTGACCAAATTGCCCTTCTTGCAAAATCATGATCTAGGATGTAGTGCATTGGCCCATAGGTTAAATGGCATGGGCCTGGGTTGGGCCTGGTCCATTGGTGTGGATGTGGGCCCAGATGAGGATGACGATGGGCCCGAAACACGCTCACATGAAGGGCACATGGTGAGGGTGGTGGGAGGGGTCATTTGCATGTAGAATTGAGGTGAAAGTTTTAATGCCCTCAACTCTTGAACTTCCTTCTGTAATCTCCTATTTTCCTCTGTCAAATTCTCACAACATCTCTTCAAGAACTCACAGTCAACTTCTGTTTGCTTCAACTTTGTCCTGTTCACAAAAATCAAATCTCCATTAAGAAAAAGAACGAAAAACGTTGTTCTAAAGCTTTAAAAATGTTATCGTACTTGTGTCATATAGATCAAGCAACATAGCTAAAAAGGAGAACCATAATCAAATGAATTTAACTTATATGCCATGTATGGAGATTTTGCACTATTTATACACAACTTACATAAAAGTGGTTAAATTTGAAGTGAGTTAGCAAGTATCCTATCTTAATTTTGAGATTATAATTCTTGAACTAATTTATTCTATTTGGGAAGTAGGATAAAGTTGAATATTCAAGATCCAAGTATATGTTTGATTGACAGTATAAAGTTTTATCGGAATATCTCATCTTATCCGGCGTATCAAATGACCTCTTAATATTGTGATGGACCAATAGAATGGAGCCAATCAAAAAAGTATGATGAGGAGACAATTTCTCATTGTGGGGTTCCTAAATGTCTAACTAAAGACCAAAATAGCATATGATTTGGTCTCATACACTCACATGAGACATGCTGTTTTAATCTTTTAAGTCATTATTATTATTATCACTCCTATCATTTTCAATAATCTTATTATAATTATAGCAGTGAAATAAAATACCATAAATACCCTTGAAAAAACATAAAATATCTCACCTTGCCCTCCTATTCTGAAACCACACCTCCACTTGCCTAGGCCTCAATCCCAGTCTTTTGGCCAAAGCCAGCTTTTGTTTCTACACATAAAAAAACAAATCTATAAGCAAAAACACAAAATGACCAAAATACCCCTAAAAACAAACAAAAAACTATTATCAAACTTACAGGATTGAGTGTGTTGTGTTCTTTGAAACTTTCTTCAAGAATGACAGATTGGTCTTTTGATAGCCTTAATTTCTTTCTAGAAGTTTCTCCATCTTCTTCATCAGAACCTTTTTCCATTTCATGTTCCTCTTGATCACAATTATTAGCTTCTCTTTCACTTCTCTTATTTCCACTCACACTCGAAATCGTACTGTTCGGCGATGAAACACCGACTTCTTCGTCGGCGTCCCCTGTCGCCGGCAGCCGATTCACGTCGATTCCCTTCAAAAAAGTCCTTTTCTCCACTCTACATGTCTCAATGTTCCGATCTGTAAAAAAAAAAATTACACAATTCAATCACTTAAAATAATAATTACACATGATAGCAATGGTAATATACACGTAAATAAACATCCTTTTTGTTTCGGGCCTTGGAAAAAGCCCATTGTCTGGCCCTTTATTGAATACCGCATAGTGAAAGCTTAATGCACGAGGCAAAAAAGCGAGATTTTAATCAGATCTGAAGGAAAAATGTATAGATTCAAAATTAATTACCTGAAGAAGGGAATAAGGAATCAGTCCAAGAAGTTTTTTGAATGAGATTGAAAGGTGAAAGATTGAGATGAGTATTCTTCTTGTTGTTATTATGATTATCTGGAAAACTGAGGCTAAGGCTTAACCCCAAATCTTCTTTTTCAACCATCATTTTGTTTTTTCTTGAAGAAAAATAGAGCTCAAAAAAAGAGCAGTGATGTGAAAAGAAATTTTTTTTTTGTCAGGTAAGATAGATGAGGAGTTGTTGATATAGAGAGAGAAATGAAAAGAAACTTTGGAGAGTGATATGAGTAGGAAGTGCAAATGAGAAGGACTTATATAGAAAGGATACAATGCAAAAATTTCCCCTTTTTACTTTTAAAATTATTTGGAAAATACTACTCCATCTGTCACAGTTTATATGATTTACTTTTTTCGTTATTCTCGTAATAATTGATAGCTATCACTCTTTTTAGATCATAAGTTTCAAAAATCTTTTTTTCTTTTTTAAATTCTATGTTAATTCAAACTACGTTATATTAAAACAAATAAAATTGTTTTTATATCAAGTTTTATTTAAAAATATTAGAGAAATCTCAATTATTCTATCAGAACCACAGGTGAGGTGAATATTTGGAAAATAGTTGAATAGTAGTAGTGGGTTATTGCACAAAGGGTCAAATGATGACAAAGGAGTGTCAGAGAGGGGATTACCAATTATCACAAATCATAACTTTTGCCTCCTCTAAATAATTACCTCCATTTTCCCACTGGTGTTACTTTTCTTTAGGAAGGGACCCATTCCTTGTTCCCAAGAGACACTTGAATTGTTATTTATGGCTGTGGTAAATGTGAAAGGAAGATGGAAATAATTAATGATAGAGGAAAGTTTTGTTCTCAACGATGTGTTGGAGACTTTGGAGTATGTGTACATAATATTGCATTAAATAATTATAGACTTAAGCATTGTTTGGTTGGAAACAATTCATTTTGGGATAATTTATTCATAACTTATCCCATCGTGTATATGTGATAACTTATCTCATTACTATAATATAAGTGGTGGGATAAATTATTTCAAACATGACAACCAAACAAGATACAAAAAATTATCCCATCACTATTTCGTAACGCATTATTATTTTCTTAATTTTATTATATGTTTGAACTAATTTTTGTTTTGACTAAACATATCTTAGTTTCTAATTGGGTAATGCTAAATGGCCAGAAAATTTGGTCAAAAAATTAAAAAATCTATAATTTCATTTTTATTTTAAAATGAACTGGGTTTTTTTCCATTTTTTAGTTAAAATGTATTAAAGTTAAAAAGGTAAAAATGTTCAAAAAGGTAAAATCACATAGATAAAATACCATTCTGGCCAAAAGGATTTTCCCTTTCTAATTAAGTGTTCTATTACATTCTTTCGATTCAAAATTTTAGATTTTTTTTAGAGATACGCTATCATTTTTCTATAAGATAATTAAATTAATAGCATAAAATATATTATTTCATTTAATTATTTGTGTTCATTTCAATAAGTCGTAAAATTTCAGGCATATTCTACTTAAGGTTGTTGCATATAATTAAAGACCTGACATATCCCTTCGTCTACTTTTTATGTATTCATGATTGGCTTATCACTCTCCTTAAGAAACAATAAATAGAATAATAATTTTACTATATTATTTTTTAGTATGATAAGTTCAATGCATAGAAAATAGTTTATAAGAATAAACTAAGAACTAATTAATAAATTATTTTTTTGGTTTTGTAAACTGAATCAGTACTCCTTTTGTCTATTTTTATTTGTCAAATATTGATTTGATATATCATTCAAAAAGCAATAAATTCAACATTTGTGAAATTTATTATGAATTGACTATAATTAATAATAAAATAAATTAAAATTAAGTGATAAGTTATTTCTTAATTTTTTTAAAATGAACACGTAATTTTAATATAATAAAAAATAAAAATATATAATAGATAAATAAAAACAAACGGTGGAATAATAAGATGAAGTGTGTTCTCTTTTTTAACAAACCTCTAGTGTTTGACCATTGACCGGTATCGAACAAAACCATTTAATGGTATTGGCTGATTGAACTTCTTTTCAACTCTTTTTTTTTTTCAAGTTTTTTTCTTTTTATCTTTTTCTGTGACCTGGGTAATGGGGCTTTTATTCTGCTAAAAATAAAAAGAATCGACTTTATTTAGGTCTTATGATTTATTTGGAAATATTTCTTTTTCATACATCACATGGTTAAGTTCTTTTATACCCGTGCAACCTTTATTTTTTGCTTAATTAACAAGCAAAAAATTAAATGTAATATTTCTGTTTTATTTTACTTGATCAGCTTCAAAGTAGAAGTCATGAGTTAGTTTTTGGTATTGAATTAGACTTCAAATTCATTTCTTTATATGATATTAGAGTCATACTCATTGAGTCAGATGTACGTCATTGGATCGTCCCAGAAATGTGAATATACTCATGGTCTTTGATCACACATCGGATCGGGACGAGAACTTTGAGATTGAATTAGGTTTAAGATTCATGTATTTACACCGTATCATAGCATGGTCCATCCCAACTATTATTTACCAATATTGGTCCCATATTGAATTACTGACTCACAAGATGTCAAGCATTGGCGTGAGGTTCAAGAGTCACACATCGGATGAAAAAATGATGAATGGTATCCTTTATTTATGAGATAACTTTTGAAATCGAGTCGGACCAAATCTATCTCTTCATTGAGAGGGGCAGACAAATCCACTCAAGCGGAAACTATATTGTATCTGCTAGGTTAAATTTCTTTTTTCTATCTACCGACACATAATACATACTAAATTTCCTTAATTCCTTCGTATGTTTATTTTTTCATATTTTAAAGTCCCTATTTTAAATTCACTTAATAAAAATTCTACCTATGTCATTTTACAATTACTTATAAATTCATTGAAATGTAGTAAAAATAATAAAGAACAATATTTGACCCCCATAATTATTGGTTAAAAAAGATGCTAGGAACATCCATAGAAAACAAGAAAATGACCCACAAGCACGAGAGGATGTGAAATGAATTATGTGCAACAATATCCTTACCCAATAAGATTAAAACAAATTGCCAATAATGGTGCAAATCAAATAAATAATAATGAAAGGGAAATGCACATTGGTAAATTAATATAGGGAAAAAGGACAAATATACCCCCGAACTATCGTTAATGATATACATATACCCCCGTCATACTTTTCGTTTATCAGTGCCCCTGCCGTCCAAAATTCAGTGCACATTTGCCCCTCCCACTAACGGAAGACTTATTTGATACACGTGGCGTAATCCTACTGCCCAACCCTATTTGACCAATTATTTAATCTAAAATTCAAAGACTCATCCATTACCCTTTTAACCCACCCGATTTTTCCATTACCCACACAAATAAACCCATTTTCTTTAAGTCATGTTCTTTACCCATCAAAGAAGATAAAATCTGAATAATTTTCTTGTTTTTATAATCAGCAAATGTTGGAATTGATTTTCCATACTCATTAAAAGTTGAGTTGACACCATAAA
>JAJOOO010023927.1:0-23989 GCA_029582685.1 Solanum piurae
TCAGTCAGACTCTGTTGCATTGACCACATTTCAGTACAGTTTAGTATTCAGTCTCAGCATGTTATAAATTGGTCATTGCATTCAGTTAGCTCAGTATTCAGTATCTATATCATGTTCAAATTATATCATTGCCTATTTGCTTTGTTCAGTTATATGTTATTTCAACTGTATTCTATCCTGCATGCTTAGTACCTTTCAAGTACTGACGCATACGTGCGCTACATCTTCTCGTGATGTAGGTTCAGGTCCTCAGCATCCAGATCATGCTTAGATCGATTCCCGATCTCCAGTTCAGCAGAATAAGTGGTGAGTTCTCATTCTCCGAGGACAATAGTCATGAGTTTCTTTCAGTATTTTTAGTCTTTTAGTTTCAGTTTTGCTAGACTTAACTGGGGCTTGTCCCAGCATTTCTAGTCAGTTAGAGGCTATTTTCAGACATAATTAGATTCATCTTAGTATTGAGTTAATATCTTTTTTGTATTAAACTCATCAGTTATCATTTATCTCAGTTATAGTATATGGGTATTCCCCATCTTTTCATTTTAAATTATGATTTAGCTTCCACATCAGTTTATTATCTTTAGTATGCTCATGATCATGCCAGCAGGGTTAGCTTGAGATCACTTGGTGTCCTAGATCCCGTGTCCGCATCTCGGGGGTAGTCTCGGGGCGTGAGTTGGTTTCTGAGTTCAAGAGCATACTTCCTTTGAAGCATAATAGTACCTTGCTGAGATATTGAAAATTCAATACCTAAGAAATATCTTAATTCTCCAAGATTCTTTATCTTAAAGGCATTATGCAGTGTTGTCTTAGTGTTTAGGATCTCTTAATGATATCAATACAGTATATATATACTTATTTAGTATTAATTAAGTGAAATTATCAGTCTTAAGGATATCAATACATTATATGATACTGGTTTAGTATCAGTTAAGCGAAATTATCAACCTTAATGATACCAATACATTATATGATACTAATTTAGTATTAATTAAACGAAATTATTTGGGAGAATATAGTGTAATTATTTAGTGGGGTATGAATGTAAAGGGGTATATGTTTGTAATTATTTTACTTTTATGTGGTATTTGCTTAGTTTTCTCTTTATTATTTTATAGTATTTTCAGCATGCCCCTCACGAGTGAGTATGATTCTTTTTCATGGGTCAATCATGTGAAGTCTTTTTTAAACATGTAAATGTAAAGGTGTCAAAGGAACGATACAATTGATTATTTTTAAAAAATTATACCATTTCAATTTTCCGGGTATCTTATAATCTATATCCAAATTTAATTTTTTAAAACCATCCTAATCATATTGTTTCTCTCGGTATTGGTAAGGATTAGTTAATTTTAATTTTTTCTTACTTTCAAAGTATTACCTCAAAATATGTCATTATTAAACTATTTCTTTGGCAAGTATGTTTTTGAAGAAGCACTTCTATTCTTCACCAAGAAGTATGTAAAACCTTGTTGTTGTATTGTTTCATCTTAAACATTTAATAGAAGTTCTTGCATAGATTTTTCCATATTGTTTGATGGAGTATCTATTAATTTTAAACCTAATTAACTAAAGGACAATTAAAGAGAAGACCCAAAGTCGTTCAATCACCAGAGGCCTAGGACCTAGGACCTAGGTTATATTTATATTTCAAATGTTATAAAATATATCATATATTAAATTTAACCTATTGTTAATATATAAAATATATATTTACATACATGTAAGGTTATTCGGTTTAATTCGGGATTTTTTTGATTTTTTAATAAATTAAAAAGACCATTCCAATTGTTCAGGCCGGTTATACACTTAAATAATAGTCTACGATTTTATGAAAAAATAATATAAATCGGTTCGGTACGGTTATGTTCAATCGATTTAGTCGATTTTTCATATTTTTTTTGACATCCTATGTAAGGATGACAGTGAGATTCAATCTCAAGACCTTTTATGCTCTATTATCATGTTAAAATGCGTAATCATTTCATCTAAAAATATAAATGATTAAAAAAAAATACTTTAATATTTAATTATATTTTTAACACTAGGCTCCAACTCAACAACCAAATTTAATTTTTACATCTCATACACCGTCAAACATTAGTGCTCAAGAGTAAACTCGTATTTAAAACTTGAAAGAGATGTCTTTTTTTGGAAATTCTAACCAACTTGTATTGGTCTTTCTTCCTGTTGGATGTTTTATTTCCAAATATTTATTTCCATGTTGGTAAAGGTTATAGAGACACATATGTTATATTAATGATAAGGTTTGGAGGTGGCCACGACAACCTCAATTAACTTGGGCCATTCGTTTCCTTCTAGGTGGTATTAATTAATTTACTACAAGTCTATAATAAGGTCACAACTCACATAATTATAAAATTATAATGTTAGCCCTAGCAAAAAAATTTCTAATTATTTTATAATGATGTCCACCATGCCTTTGTTTCCTTCCCTCTTCTTGAGACCCCAGGTGATGAAATAATAATGTAAATTTTTTAGGAATCACATGAGTAAGGAGTAATTTACATTCTATTCCTATTTTTTTTTAAATTATAAAAATCTCTTAAAAAATGAATAATCCAAATACAAAAGATTCTTCCGAATACATTAATTATGATACATTACAAAGATTGCCTGTTGCGCTTAATATGAAATCTAAATGTAAAATTATTTTTCATTCCCCTGAATTAAGCAAAACTGATTGATATCAATCTATTCCAAATTGTAACAGCTTCACAAAATTAAAATAAATAATTTTTCATCTTCTCCATCAATCTGATTTCGCAAAAGATCCATATTACTCGATCAAATTTTAATCTCATCCATATATCCCAAATCATGAATATATTGATTTTGTTAAGACATTTAGGAATTTGGGTAAAAGAGGTAAGTTGTGATGGATACATAAGTGATGGAATTGTGTTGTTGGACAAACAATTTCTTTTCTGAATCTTCAGTTCATCGAAGATCCCTTCAATTTTGATTCAAAATTATCGAAAATATTGAGATTCAAAATTCTTCTCCCACCTCATCGAAGATCCTTTCAAATTGATTTAAAATTGTTGAAAATTTTGAGATTCAAAATTCTTCTCCTAGTTCATCGAAGATCCTATCAATTTTGATTCAAAATTATCAAAAATTTTGAGAAGATACATCATGAATATCCTCTCTAGTCTTGTTACTATCATCTTCAGGGCTTAGAAGAAGTTCTTGAGCTTTTCTAAGGAATCTCAACCTCTCCCTTCGCGCCACCGCCGCCTCCTCTATGACACTTTCCTCCTCTATCAACAGTGACTATATACTTGTATTGTCACGATCCAAAAATGGACGTGGTGACACTTATATTTTCTCACCAAGACAAGTCAGTCTCAACCCAACGAAAATGGTAGAAAAGCAGAAAGCAGTAAATCAAGGTGGAAAACTTATTCATTCTAAACAATACCCCAAAACGTGGTTGTCATGTGTACAAGTCACTAAATACATAAAGTATGGAATTAAGAAACAAGTATAAGTCTAAATCATTTTTCCTCAAACAGAACGAAGAATAAATAAAAGGAAAAGAGGCCCCGCGGAAGTGACAAGCAGCTAACTTTTCAAATCCTCGACATGCCTCGAAATCAGTAAAAGGATAAAGAGATCACATGTGTCCGGGCTCGGAACCTACACAAGTATAGAAGCAAAGGCTGAGTACCAACAACACGGTACCCAGCAAGCAACCTAGAAAATAAGGCATCTAGCTATAAAATCAATACTCCTTACAATCCAACCAAACTTCCTCAAACTTGAACTTGCACAAAAATCAGTCCAACCTAACAATTCTACAATATACGACTCACAACGCCCAATAATCACAATTCAATAGTTACAATCAACAATCAACGAATCAAGTAAGTCATACTCAAAGTCAAGTAGCTCAGTCACACGCAACAAGTACATAAATCACAATTAGCAATCAAGTCACGCATAAGCATCAAATGCATCAAATCAAAATAATCAATTTCTTGCTGAAACCATTTTCCATTGGCTTTATAAACTCTTGCCGGAAATGACTATGGCATTACAACACTCACTGGAAAATACCTCGATATCATAACACTCGCCAGAAAATACCGCGACATCATAACACTTGCTGGCAAAGGCCTCGACATCATAAAGCTCGCCAACATAAACCTCGGAATCATAACACTCGCCGACAAAAACCTCGGCATCATAAATCATCACATGTCTTATCATGGTGTTCACAATCAATGCATACAAGCAATATCAGGCCATACAGAAGAGACAACAATTCACACAATTCAAGTCCATATTCATGCTTTCAAATATTTCATCATTCAATCAACAAGGGTCGCAATAAGGCAATTTACATCATCATGTTCATCACATAGCTTTTTTCATTTTAACCCATTTTTATTCATTTAGATGTATTAAGTGGACAATTTAAACTCTTCACCTCATCCCCATTACTCCCAACATACAAGAAACGAATGAAGCACACGAATTCTACTAGAATACAAAGTTTAGGAAGTCACTCACCTTAAATCAAACAACAATCACTCCAAGATTTGAGTCTTCCCTTTCCGAAACATTTCTAAAGACACACAATCTATAATAATCAAGTATTTACAATCACACATCAGAAATAATAATTCCCACATCAATTATGTAGATAAATGGGTCAAAAAACTCAAAATCCAATTTCAAAATGTAGGTTTGGATCTGAAAAACAATAGTTGAAAACATTACTCAAGGCTTTATGACTCATTAGTGAAAACCATTTCAAAAAAGGGATCAAAATCACTCCCTTAAGCCTACCCACCCTATTTGTTACATGATCTATGGGTCTACTGGAGCTACCCACTTCGATCAATTATCTAAGATTTTGAACGGATTTGAAATCACTGGTGCTCGATTTAGTGGTATTTTTATGGGGGTTCTATTTATCGCTATAGGATCCCTATTCAAGATCACTATAGTTCCTTTTCGGGCGGCTGTAGGACGGCCGCCTATAGGAGGTAGGGTAGGGTGGGTGGTACCTCTCTGCGGCTAATCTTCCTAACCATGCGCGGGGTATCTCAAGGGGTAGGGAACGTTGTTAGCTGGATTCCAAAACAAAGAATATAGACATGCATTGCTATTCGACTATCTCAAAATTCAATGTATGAATAAAGGGTCTTGTATGCGCTTCCCTTGTCTTAGAGTTGTGTATTCAATTCGCATAAAAAAGTGAGAAGGATTTGCTGTCGAATTGGACCTCCCTCAAAATAGATGGATTTGGGCCAAAATTACTATTTTATTCATATCTTGGGTTCATGAAGATAACCCCAAACTCATTTCAAAAGCTTGATTGAACACATAAATCCATAAATAACAATGGGTAATTGAAGATTCAGAGTTAAGAATGGTTACCCAAAAGATTTCCCTCAAAAATATGATCTAAATCGCCACCCCAAAGCTCCCAAAACTCAAAAATAGTGAAATAGGGCTAAAACCTCAAAATGGCGGGCTAAAAAACCCTCTCTGATGTGGAAAAAGTTTTGAGGGGTTCGCCAAGTGTGGCCTTTGCAAAAATGAAGCCTTCTTCGCTTAAGCGAAAGGTCCTTTGCTTAAGCGAAGGTAGCTTAAGCGACATGTTGTTTGCTTAAGCGACATGACCTTCGCTAAAGCGAGGCTTGCAGCACCAAAAAACACAACCAACTTTCCAAGCATCGAAAGGACCCTCGAGATTCATTCGAAACCCCGTGCACATAAATCACATATGAAATTCAATTTTACTCGACGTTCCGAACTCAATGGAATCATTAAAATACGAATCTAAGGTCTCCTTGACCCAACATCTGTGAAGACCACAAGAAACTAACTCACACCTAAAAAGACTAAAACAAGCTCGACACCTCTAAAAAATCAACAAAGACATCAACTAGGCTTAAATTATCCCCTCAATCCAATAGAACTCTTGGAATTTTGATCGAGATCCGAACCTCGAATGTTGACCAAAGTCATCCCAAAGGCTAAAATTTCACAATTCACAACTTAGGACCTCAAATCTTAAAAAAGACTTGGAATCTAAAACTGACAACTCTGACAGATCAAATTCCACATTATGGGACTTGTGGAATTGACATAAGTCCTTTATGACATTCAAAACTCCAAAAGACACCGAAAACCACTTCATAAGAACTTAGGCTTCCAAACTCAAAACTTACCAAATTCTCAAATTTTAACTAAAAATTTCAAAACTAACTTCTTAAAACTAAATCATAGAAGACTCGGAGTCGATATCGGGAGGGAAAAATGGTAATTTCTATGAAAAAATAAAAAATAACGGACCAAGTCATTACATGTATACTAAATGTCAAATTCGAACTCTCGTTGTTTTTGCAGAGTAAAAAATGGTAAAAGTAGAAGAACACAACATTGATAGAGAGACAGTTTAAATTTATATGTATTAGCTTTTATGTACTTATATATCAATCCCATAAAATTGTGCATGATACATTACTATTTATAACTTTAACTTTAGGGTAAAGAGATCTGATAATGAAAGATATGGAATTACATGTATTGTGTTGTGTAGTCGATTATTTTAATTTGTGATCTCGAAATGGATATATTACTCATCATACATTACAAATTCTAACATATTTAGTAAATTGCTAAGTACTGTAATCCTACCTGATACATTAAAATAGTAAAGATTGCCCATAAGGTGTTTGGTTTTAGATCAATACATTACTGTGTGGTAGTTGCTATGTATGGGATACATTTAGTAAATGTTGCCCATACGTTGTTTGGTTTGAGATCGATACATGTAGTATAAATTAGTATTTATGTATCATGTGCATACAATTTAACATAGTTATGTATCATATACAAAAAAATTATGAATATGATACACACTGATTTAGTTATAAAACATTGTTGAAGATACATAATAACATCTGATACATAGTCAGTTAGATAATTTGACATAGTTATGTGTCATATAAATAACTATAAATATGATAAAAATTGATTTTATGTAAAACATTAGTGTTCATGTAGCGACATGGCATGACACAAAGTATATCCTAGGCGTAACATGGCGTATAGAACATCGAGAGGCCCTACACAAGCCACTTAGCATCATCATATAAGATATTAGAAGTAAAAGCTTTAAAAGAAAGCATTTATACATCAAAAGAGTTGGACAAGTGGAAGTCTAACATACGTCTCAAAATCATCTAATACATCATAAGGAAAGTGATTAGGACGTAACTCATACATCACAGACAAAGTTTGAAACAAAAATAAAAAAAAACAATAAAAAGTCCTGGTCCTCAGAACATGAGAACTCACCAATCTTTAAAGCTTATGAAGAATCAATTAGCCACGAGTATGAAAGGTAGGAGCGTCAAACCCTACATTAGTGAAACAATGTAGGCATAAGTATGTATTAGTACATGAAATGTTCTAAGTATGAGGTAATATGCATAAACATGAACATGATAGTATAAGTGACTTGAAATGAATTGACATGATCACAATGAAACATTTAAAAGCTTTTAGAGAATAAATGACATGAAGATCATAAAGCATAGTCAAATATATTAACATAAAGGACATAAGAAAAGTTTTAAAGAAAACATGATCATTTTATGAGATATTAGCTTTAACCAATAATAAGACCATGAGAGATATATCATGGAATTCGCTATATCCCTCATACCTAAAGAAAGGGAAACTACTTGCCAACGTAGAATCCGTACATATCATCATTTTCTAAAGTGGATCCACTATCTAGGTCATTTAATAAAATCATACAGGGGCACATAGCTAAGGACTAGAGGTTGCTACTAGAGACTACCCTATTTGAGTCTCCACCTCAAAGCCCTCTCGGTGCTAAGTCTAAATTCCAACGAAATAGAGAAAAATCAAATATCAATTTAACATAGGGAAAGACAATGATCAATACCAATCCACATATTTCAAGATCAAAACATAGAATATCTCCCTAAACATAATTCAACATAGATGAGAAAATCTTTCACCAATGTGAATTCATTTGTGAGAAATATCTTTCACAATCATAATCATCATAGTAAGTGAGAAATCCTTTCACAATAGCATTGATACTTTCCTTTCAAAACATCCTCAAATCATTTATAATCATTTCATAAAAAACATGTATATCTTCATCATTGCATAATTCATGGATTCATGGGTTCATCATAGGATCATAATTGAAAAAACATAATTTAGGCATGGGTCAATGCAATTTTAGCTAAATATCATGGATTAATATCAATTCATACATTATAAGACTTAATTAACCATATTCAATTATAATTGGAAGAAACCCACATTTATTGATTTGAAATCCTAATTTGATCAATTGAAAATTGATTTGGGAAATTGAAATTCTTGGGGACCCCATAGAGGAAAGGACTTCATGGGTGAATACATACATACATTGATTCTAGAAGCCCAAAAAGAATAGAATATTAGAGACTTGGATGAAACCTTAACTCTTCTTCTTCTTCCTTAGCCTTAGGAGTATTTGGAGAGTGAATTTTGTCAAGTTTGGAGAATTTAGGAGAATGAGTTGAAATATAGGTAATTAGGGGTTTAAAACCTTTATATATGGCTTAGGGTAGAAGACAAAATGACATAGTTTTGATTTAAAACAATTAGGAAAAAGAGCTAAAATCCCTTTAAAACTACCGGCTCGACCTACGATTCTGACCTACTGGACCATTATTTCACCTATATTTTTATAAAATATTTCTACGGCCCGTAGAAACCAACTTTGACCCTAAAAAATTTCATTAAGTCTGGGAATCACCTATGAGACATATCTATGACTCATACAAAGGATGACATACCATCATGGTGAACTGTACAAAAGGTACTGGACTTGTTCTGGAAAAAATATTTTTCCTCTTCCTACGGTTGCCATCTATAGCCCGTAGAATCTCCTACGGTCCGTAGATGGGACCCATAAAACCGGAATTCAGTCAAAAAATGTCATGCCCCGAGGCTACCCCCTTGACGTAACAGGGGACCTAGGATCACGAGTGACCCCAAACTAACACTGTGTCTGGCATAGAAATTTCTCAATAAAACAAGTACTATGCGGAAGCTAAAACAATGAATAGCTGAAAGTGGGGAAACCCAACTAGTCTTAATATATAAAACATACTAAGAGTTTAGTGATAATGAACAACCACTGAGCAATTCAAGTTGAATCTACTACTATGTTTGAAAGGCCTCTAACTGAGTTAAGTTGTTGGGACATGCCCCCATCTAACTCTAACAAAACTGAAAACTATACTGAATATAAAGACTAAAATGGAAAGCATATTTTCCTCGAAGTATGAGGACTCACTACTGAAGTTGCTGAAGTTGGACCAAAAATTGATCTAAGCGTGATCTGGATAATGAGTACCTGAACCTACATCATGAAAGAATATAGCACAGAGTATGCGCCAATACTTGAAATGTACTGAGCATGCATGATATAAATACTAAGCTGAACAAATACATGTGAGCTGAAAAAATCATAACTGAACAATGATATAGTCTGAAACAAGATATAGATATGTACTGAAATATAACTAAAAAAAACTGAACTGAATGCAATGACCAAGTGCTAATCATGAAGATAACATGCTAAACTGTAAACTGATATAAATGCTGAAAACCTAGTCAAATTCACTAGGAGTCTGACTGTATGAGCTACTATTAACCGACATAAACCACGTGAGCATAACATGGAGTCCAATGTATACGCCCCATCAAGAGGACCCAATATACCTTGTCAGGGGTATAAAGACATAACTGACGTGATCACTAAATCTGATGCCCAACAGAGGAGACTTATAATCCTATGGAGGCACGTAGTTCTGGGGATATGAGGGTACACTGAACCCTAGTCCAACTCGGTGCTAAGTCTACTCCCAACTGAATATGTTTATGACTGAAATGTAACTGAAATACTAAATAACTTAAAATCCTAACATGCTAACTGCGAATGCAATAATTATATACTGATAATGTGACATTCGAAATCTGAGGCATGATTATTTGTTTAACTGACCTAGCAAGTGTAATTCATGAACTAAGAGAATCTACAAAAACTAGGGTTCGAACTAAGAAAACTTTCTAAAAAACAAGCTAATTCGATTTAGGATACTACAACAACTAAATCACAACAATTATCCAAGGTTTTAGAAACTCTAGGTCTAAACAAAATATGGAGAATCAAAGATTTGACTGAATTCTAAGGACCTAGTGGATGAAAGGAATCTAGTAGTGAAATCCCACATACTTAGTGACGATATTCATGGAGAAATCCTTTGGATTTTAAGACTGAACCTTGAAGAACATTATTGTTTGTTCTTGAAAGAAACTGGCACCTCTTTCTCCTCTTTTCATTCTAATTTGGATGATTTTTGGAGAATAAGGGTTATGGGTATGTCTAACTAGGATATTAGACTTATTCTGAGTAAAACGATGTAGTTTAGTCATCAAACGACATAGTTTAAGTGCCCCAAATCATAGGGAAATGACCAAAATGATCCTGACTTAAATGCTGACGAAGCCCATCCACGGAGGGAATGACGGACCGTCGTTTGGACTACCGACACTCATTTTGGTTCGCCGTTCTTGTTCTTCTTAACATGGCTTCACTAAAACGAGTATAAATTTTAACCCCGAGCTTGGATTTTAGCAAACTTGGTGGCGTTGGAAAGAGGATTCAATTATTTTTCATTTGATAGGTCATGAACCATCTAATTCATTTTTTGCTAAAAGATATGACCATTTGAAGTTGACCTAACAACTATTTTCCTATGATTAACTGCTGACCCTCACCTACGGTCCGTAGGTTCAACCACAGACTATACTAGTCAACCATGGGTGGGATCAGAGACTATCAACTTTGGACCCCAATGACGGACTCCCACCTACGGTCCGTAGGTCCATCGATGGACCGTGGACTACGGCCGTAGGTGTCATCCTTAGACCATAAAATTTTCTAAGTCTGGGACTTAACCACGGGACCCCACCTACGGTCTGTGGTTCTATCTACGGTCCGTGGGTGGCTTCTGTTGGTTCTGAAACCAGATCTTGGAAAGCTGCATTTCTTTGTTTTCTTGAATCTGAGGTGTTACAATATTTCTCCTTTGGGAATATTCATCCTGGAATGAAGTCTAAACAAGGTGAGTATGGAGGGAAAGAGCTGCAATCCCTACCACTGAGTACTAGAAACTGATATCTAACTGAACTGGGTTCCAAGAACATGCAAATATGATGAAATGCAAGAACATTGGAGGAACACGATACTGAGACTGAATTTACGCAAGAGTAAACAGAGAGACTGGAGAGGAAATATTACCTGAATCTGAAACAAAATCAGAAGAAAAGAGGTGAGGATACTTGGTCATCATGGTTGCTTCTGCTTCCCAAGTAGCTCCCTCTACGGACTGACTCCTCCACAAAACCTTCCTTGAAGCGACTTCTTTATTTCTCAACCTACGGTCAAAAATGTCAACTGGTACCTCTTCATAAGTGAGACTATCCTTCATAGCCACACTCTAATGGTATTATTGATACTGGGTCACCCACACACTTCTTCAACAAGGAAATGTGGAAGACTGGATGAACCGCTGCTAGTTTTTCTGGGAATTCTAACTCATAAGCCACATTACCAACCCTTTTCAGGATTCTGTAAGGACCTACATATCTGGGACTGCGTTTCCCTTTCTTCCCAAATCTTATCACCCCTTTCATTGGTGAAACTTTCATGAAAACCCAATCATCAATTTCAAACTCTAAGTCCCTTCTCCTCGCATCTGCATAGGACTTCTGATGACTCTAAGCTGTCTTTAGTCTATCTCTAACGAGCTGAACTTTTTCCATAGCTTCATGAACCAAATTTGTCCCAATCAAGGCTGCTTCACCTACTTCAAGCCAACCAATTGGGGACCTGCATCTATGCCCATATATTGCATCATACGGGGCCATCTAAATACTGTAATGATAGTTTTTATTATAGGTGAACTCTATGAAAGGTAGGTGATCATCACAATTACCCTTGAAATCAATTACGCGAGCTCTCAACATGCCCTCTAAGGTCTAAATGGTACGCCTTACCTGACCATCCGTCTGTGGATGAAATGTTGTACTCAGATTTAAATGAGTACCAAGACCTTCCTGAAATGATTTCTAGAAATGAGAGGTAAACTGAGGACCTCTATCTGAGATGATACAAAAGGGAAATCCATGCAACCTGACTATCTCATTGATGTACAGCTTAGCGTAGTCCTCTGCTAAATCTGTAGTGTTGACAGCTAAGAAGTGAGCGGGCTTAGTGACTCTGTCTACTATCACCCAAATGGAGTCTTGCTGTCTGCGAGTACGGGGTAAACCTGTAATGAAGTCCATATTTTTCACTTCCCACTTCCATGTAGGAATGTATATATCTTGAGTCATACCACCTAGTTTTTGATGTTCTACCTTAACTTGCTGACACTTACGACAGTTAGCCACAAAGCTTTCTATATCTCTTTTCATACCGTTCCACCAAAAGACATCCCGTAGATCACGGTACATCTTAGTGGTACCTGGATGAATGGAATACCTGGAGCTATGGGCTTCTGTAAGGATCTGTTGCCTCAACTTACCCACCTTAGGAACACATAAGCGACCCTGGTAACAAAGCACCCCATCTCCCCCTTGGGAGAAAACCTCAACTTTTTACTGATGAGCTGCACCTTTCAGCTGAAGTAATATAGGATCACTATCCTATTTTTCCTTGACCTCCGTTACCAATGAAGATTCTGATCTATTCTGAATTATTATACCACCATCTGATGTGTCCGTAAGGCAAACCCTTAGGCGAGCAAGCCGGTGAACCTCTTTGGCTAGCTCTTTATTTTCTTTCTCAACATGTGTTACAGTACCCATAGACAGTCTACTGAGAGCATCCACCACTACATTAGTCTTACCAGGATGGTAAAGCACATTAATGTCATAGTTTTTGAAGAATTCAAACTGTCTCATCTGACGAAGATCTAACTCTTTCTGAGTGAACACATGCTAGAGGCTCTTATGATCTGTGCACATCAACATGAACACCATACAAGTAGTGTCTCCAAATCTTTAGGGAAAATACTACGACTGCTAGCTCGAGGTCATGAGTTGGGTAGTTCTTCTCGTGGACCTTAAGCTGTCTAGAAGCATAAGATTTGACCTTACTTCGCTGCATCAACATAAAACCTAGGCCGACCCTGGATGCATCAAAATAGATCATATAACCATCTAAACCATCTGGTAGAGTCAAGACGGGACCTGTAGTCAACCTAGTCTTCAGTTCTGAGAAACTTTCCTCACACTCATCTAACCACTGAAATTTGACCTTCTTCTGAGTCAACTTGGTCAATGGGAAAGCTATAGATGAAAATCATTCAACATATCTCCTGTAATAACCGGCCAAACCCAATAAACTTCTGATATCTATTGGAGAGGTGGGCCTGGGCCAATGTTGTACTGCTTCAATTTTATGAGAATCCACTTGGATCCCTTTGCTGAATACCACATGACCAAGGAAAGCGACCGACTGTAATCAGAATTCACATTTGCTGAACTTAGCGAATAACTAGCGTTCTTTAAGAGTTTGCACGATGATGAACATGTCTAAATACTGTTTGAACACCTTTTTCATTAAGTCCATGAAAATTGCAGAAGCATTTGTTAGTCCAAAAGACATAACTACTAATTCATAGTGACTATACCGAATTATGAAGGCTGTCTTCGGAATGTTACTATCTTTGACTCTGAGCTGATGATAGCCGGATCTGAGGTATATCTTAGAAAAGAAACTAGCACCCTGAAGTTGGTCAAACAAGTCATCAATCCTGGGGATGGGATACTTATTCTTGATTGTGACTTTGTTCAGCTAACGATAGTCAATGCACAGTTGGAGAGAACTATCTTTCTTTTTCACGAAAAACACTGGAGCACCCCATGGAGAGATATTGGGTCTGATGAAGCCCTTATCTAAAAGGTCTTTCAACTGTTCCTTTTTTGTAAGGAGGAATCGAAATGGGATGGGTATAAGAAAGGAGATTTATTCCAAAGTCGATTTCCCTTTCGGGAGGAACTATAGAAATATCTTCTGGAAACTCATTTACTACTGAGAGTGACTTAATAGTTGGGATTTCGGAGTTTGAATCCTTAACCCGAACAAGATGATAGATATATCCTTTAGAGATCATCTTTCTGGCCTTAAGGTAAGAGATAAATTGACCCATAGGCACTAAGATACTACCCTTCCATTCTAAGACTGGCTCGTTTGGAAACTAAAATTGAACGATTCTAGTTCTACCATCGACTGAGGCACAACATGAATGTAACCAATCCAAGCCTAGAATGATATCAAAGTCTACCATTTCTAACTCTACAAGGTTTGCTGAGGTGACTTTCTAAGAGACACTGACGGGGCAATTTTTGTATATCCGTCTAGCTACAACTAGGTCACCAACTGGAGTAGAGACTGATAAGGGTTCTGAGAGAGTTTCTGGACTGACACAGAAGTTTACTGCTATATAGGGAGTTACGAAAGAACGTGTAGCCCCTGGATCTATTAATACATAAACATCTAAATAATAGACTTGTAATCCTCTCACTGTTGGTACCAAGTGTAGGCCACTCCCTTCAACTGATAGGCGGTTAAGTCTGCACCCTCGACTGGAGTGACACCCATAATGTCAATTACCTTTTGGATGTCGTTGAGAAACTCTTGTGGATCCTCTTTTGACTTGGACCCATGAAACTCTTCAGGGTTCATCCAACCAAAGTCTAGGATTCTTACTACAGTAGTGTAATTCTATGGCGGAGCTGGGGCCACAGCCTGCTGATTGACCTGGGCAGTCATGGCCTGAGCAAGCACTTGAAAAGCAACCCTGAACTCGGCATGCGTGACTTGCTCAATCAATGGGTCTGCTGGAGCTGCTGGCTGATTTCTTGTGTTAACTCTTCTGGGAGGCATTTTACGAAACGCGAAGAATGCGAGTTATAAGAAGGTTAAATAGAGTTCATACTCTATAGCACGAGTTGGAAAAGAAAGAAGGGAAGTCTTTTTAATTTACTTAGTAGCCTTTCCCTCATAGATGTGTCACCCTTTATACCTATGAAAGAGACTCTACATAGTGCAGCTTTCAGATATCCTAGGACTCTTGAACCTAATGCTCTGATACCAAGTTTTTCACGCCCCGTGGCTACCCCCTTGACGTAACACGGGACCTAGGATCACGAGTGGCCCCAAGCTAACCCTGTGTCTGGCATATATCAAGCATACTATAGAAATTTTTGAATGAAACAAGCACTATGCGGAAGCTAAAATAATGAATAACTGAAAGTGGGGAAAGTGAACTAGTAAGAATATATAAAACATACTAAGAGTTTAGTGATACTGAACAACCACTTAACAATTCAAGCTAAATCTACTACTGTGCTTGAAAATCCTTTAAGTGAGTTGAGTTGCTGGGACATGCCCCAACTAACTCTAACAAAACTAAAAACTGAATATAAAGACTAAAATGGAAAGCATGTCTATTGTCCTCGGAGTATAAGGACTCACCAATGAAGTTGCTGAAGTCAGACAGAGAATCGATCTAAGTGTGATCTGGATGCTGAGTACCTGAACCTACATTATGAAAGGATGTAGTGCAGAGTATGTGTCAGTACTTGGAATGTACTGAGCAATCAGGATATAGATACTAAACTGAACAAATACATGTGAGCTGAACAAATCATAACTGAGCAATGATATAGTCTGAAACAAGATATAGATATGTGCTGAAATATAACTAAAAAGAAATGTACTGAATGCAATGACCAAGTGCTAATCATGAAGATAACATGTTAAACTATAAACTAATATAAATGCTGAAAATCTGGTCAAATGCACTAGGAGTCTGACTGTAGGGAGCTACTATTAACCGACATAAACCACGTGAGCTAAACGTGGAATCTGATGTATACTCCCCATCGAGAGGACCCAATATACCTTGTCAGGGGTATAAAGGCATGACTGACGTGATCACTAAATCTGATGCCCAACAGAGGGGACTTATAATCCTACGAACGCACGTAGTTCTGGAACTATGAGGGTACGCTGAACCCTAGTCCAACTCGGTGCTAATTCTACTCCCAACTAAATATGTTTATGACGAAATACTGAATAGCTCAAAATGCTGACATGCTAACTAAGAATGCAACAATTATATACTGACAATGTGATATTCGAAATCTGAGGCATGATTATCTATTTAACTCACCTAATAAGTGTAATTCATGAACTAAGAGAATCTACACAAACTAGGGTACTAAGTTTCATGCAAGGAACTAAGCAAACTTTCCAAGAAACAAACTAATTCGATTTAGGATACTACAACAGCTGAATTACAACAAGTATCCAAGGTTTTAGAAACCGTAGGTCTCAACAAAATATGGAGAATCAAGGATCTGACTGAATTCTAGGGACCTAGTGGATGAAATGAATCCAGTAGTGAAATCCCACATACTTGTTGATGAGATTCACGGAGAAATTCAGGGCTGTACCTTGAAGAAAACTGTTGGTTGTTCTTGAAAGAATCTGGTGCCTCTTTCCCCTTATTTCATTCTAATTTGGATTATTTTTGGAGAATAAGGGTTATGGGTATGTCTAACTAAGTTATTAAACTTATTCTGAGTAAAACGACGTATTTTAGTCATCAAATGATGTAGTTTAAGTGCCCAACACATAGAGAAAAGACCAAAACGACCCTGACTTAAATGCTGATGAGGACCATCCATGGAGGGAACCGTTGTTTGGATTATTGGCCGTCGTTTGGGTTCATCGTTCATGTTCTTCCCGACAGGGCTTCACTAAAATAAGCATAACTTTTTACTCCAAGTTTGGATTTTAGCAAACTTGGTGGCGTTGGAAAGAGGATTCAATTATCTTTCATTTGATAGGTCATGGATCACCTAAATCATTCTATGCTAAAAGATATGACTGTTTGAAGTTGACCTAAAAACTATTTTCCTCTGAATAACTGCTGACCCTCACATACGGTCCATAGGTCAAACCACGGACTGTACTAGTCGACCGCTTGTGGGATCAGAGACCATTAACTTTTGATCCCAATGACGGACCCCCACTTACAGTCCGTAGGTCCATCAACGGACCGTGGACCACGACCGTAGGTGTCATCATTAGACTTGAAATTTTCTAAGTCTGGGACTGAACCACGGGACCCGACCTACGGTCCGTGGTTCTACCTACGGTCCGTGGGTGGCTTCCATCTGTTCTGACACCAGATGGGAAAGCTACATTTTCCTGTTTTCTTGAATCCGAGGTGTTACAAAAAAAATACTTTCTTCCTTTTCCAAATTCCTAGGTGTTAGCCTTCTAGTTGAATAAGTCTAGGCGTATATATCTGGAAGTAAATGATAATGAAATTTATAATAATTATGTATTAAATACATAACTCTAAACATGATATATACTAATTTGTGTTTCAGTAAATTAGGATTATGTTTAAAAATTAATATTTGAACCTAATATATTGTACATGATAAAATTATAATTTATCATAAAGTTGAAACAGAGGCATTATACATTAAATTAAGAATCAAAATCAACTAGATACATTGAAAATATGAACCTTAGGTAGAGAAGAGTGTTTAGTAACAAGTTCTACTTCCCTATTTTTGGGAATCTTTCTCAATGGGTAGTTTAGAACTTGCAAGGCATCTTTCATCAATATCGAATCACAAACACGAGGGACAGGATCTTCTGTTTGTAAAACTAATTGAGTAAGACCAATCTTAAATGATAGATCAAAACCCACATGTATCAGAAAAAAATGAACAACAAAAAATCGGAAAAATCAATAATCTGATCTGTCGATAACAAAAAAAAATGATGATGAAATCTTTCTACATTTTCTCCTTTGGTCTGTATCAACTCATGTAGATTTTTTACACTTTTCAATAAAGGCTTCACCTATGTATCTCGATACAAAGATCTTACAGAGACACCAATAACTCGATCTTTTTCTCATTTTTTTGAGCTTTTTTCCACAATTGATTTCAAAATCTTCGTCGTCGGAATTAAGAACGCGGCCTACATTAGATGAGACTAATTGGGTAATTTCAATACTAAAAGATGGATCATCAACCATAAGTATAAAAAATTGTAGCCAAAAAAAAAAAAAAAAACTGATGATCTGAAAAGTGGAGAAGAAGAAGAACTACATATTGAGCAAGTTGAAATTGATTTACTAGAGAGAGAAAAAAAATTGAAATTAAAAAATAGATTAATGGAGGTAATTGATGTGATTGTTGGCGTGAAAATATGAAGAGATTGTGGAGTTGAGTTGGAAGTAATGTATCCGGAAAAGGAGAAGTTTTGAGCAAAAGAGGGATTTTAGTAATTTGTTATAATGGTAGGAAATAATAGAAAATAGGGTAAAAATGATGTGCAGTAAGGTAAGTTTTCCACTAATAATTAAGGAAAAAATGATATAAAAACTTCATTACTTGGCCCTCTCTATAGTTAAATCAATAATTGTCTTTACTTTAATAATTATTCCTTTTTTTTAGCATAGCGACAGGTTACTAGGTTAGTATGACATAATTGCAATTGAATAGAAAAAATAATATCCAATTTTATGATTTCAAAAACATATTATAGAACATGTTATCCTAAGTTAGAGTCAAACTTTAGAGCCTAAAGGGCAAGTTTTTTGGCCAAAATTTCAAAAGAGCAACTAAAAAATGGAACATACCAAAGGAGCAAAGGTGCAGACCACCCCATGCCTTACTAGAGTTGCGTAATGATCGGTTCGATTCTGAAGTTTATCGATTTGACTTATTGATTATCGGTTTGTAGAGATGCCAGAACTGTTATGAAACCATTAAGATATTGGCTTATCAGTTATTGTTTTATCGGTTATTTATCGTTATCAGTTTAACTGTTAAAATTTGACACACAAAAAAGATGATTAAAAATTACTTATAAACAAGGTAATAAATTAATTGAACCATGCACATGAGTTCACAAATTCTATCTGGCTAAAAAGAAAATACTTTTACATTGTAGAATAACAAAGAATTTGTGGCAACAAAAAAAAAGTAGGAAACTAAACTCTAAGTCAATGATTTTAAATACAAAATGGTATAAATATAATTATTTAATTTACTAACGGATTATCGGTTACCACTTTAAGAAAAACCTCAAACCGTTAAGAATCGATAATCTTATAACAAAAAATAAATCAAACTGTAATGAAAACTGCTAAACTAATAATCCATTATCGATAAACCAATAACTTTTTTCGGTTCAGGTTATCGATTTTAATTCGGTTTTGAACAACCCTATGCATTATCCCTCACATTAAAATGACGGTTAAATATTAAGAGGAAGACGCGTGTGGGGCCACACATTATAAGACACACAGTCTCCCACTTTCTTTACACTACCCCAATCTCATAAGTGACAGAAAAAACTCTTTTTTAATTCATAATTTGCTTGTGTGTTCCTAAGAAATATAATGCCCTCATTTTTATCACTTAAGATTTACATATTAATTTCTTTCATGATAACCCAAACCCAAAACAACACACCTTCAGCAACAAGTTGACAAGAATAGAAAAAGAAAAAAGGAAATGAAAGGACAAAGGTCTTTATCTTTTCAAAATAAACATGTCAGAAGTGCGTCTAACTTAAATGATATCCATTTGGGTGTTCAAAGATCTCACAAGCACCATTAATTCGACTCGATGAAAACTTCTTCAGCATTACTTATTTGTCATCTCCACTCTTCAAGGTAAATGCCCAAATTTGAATGATCAACTTTTGAATCAACCTTAGTTGCAAGAAAGTAACTAATTAACCCCTAACTCATGTAGATTTGAGCTCAAGTGAGCCGATACCATTGCATCTTAGTTTTGGATTTCATAGGTTATTTTTCCAACCTTGATCTATTTACTCTTGAACCGCATAGTAGAAGAAATTCTTTTACCTCATCTTCTAAGGAATCACATAAATAAAACCTCTCAGCTTCTGAAAACACCAAATTAGCCTAACTATCTCTCACACAAAAGGTCTTTGAAATACATTCATTTTTTTTATTTACTAGAATCATCAGTGTTACACTTATACACCCTTACTAAAGGGCATAACGCTCTAAACCTTACAAGAGATAATAACAGTGTGTAATGACCTGTTCCCGTCGTTATAGAAAAGCCAACAGGAAATTTTTTAGGCCGGAAAGCTTTTTCGTAGTAACTTGGAATTTCCCAACATAGTTCAGATTTGGATGAAATTGGAGTTATTAAATTTTAGGGAAATCTGGTAACAATTGGGTGATCTAATTATGAATTTGATCACGTGAGTAGATAGCTAAGACGTTAAGGAACCCGTAAGACTTTACGAAATGGAATTTGGGTGAGTAGAACTCCCGAAATTGATCCTAACGTGAACAAGTATTTTTTGAGTGTCATGGGATGAAGGTGTGATGTGGAATGGGAGTTTGGAATTCTTATATCGACTCACTGGTTCCGTGCAAGTAGCTAAGGAAGAATTATTCTCGCCAGGGCGGGGCCGTTATGGCGGGCTGGGGGCCGCCATAGCGGGACAGTCACGATTTAAGTCGGAAATAAACCTCAAAATTATTTTATTCTACATTTTTCAACTTTGAGAGCTAGGAGACGACCCCAGGTGCTTTCTTGACCATTTTTCACCATTCTTGAGGATAAAGATAAGGTTTTAACTCCTCAAATCCATTTTTTGATCCGTAGAACGTAATCCAATGGGTAATTATCGATGGGGGAGGGTTTTGATCTGGGAATTATGGTGGAAAAAGCCCTAATCTGGGTATGGGGATCATGTGTTTGACCTAGGATTGATAATATTGATATAATCTAGGTAATTAGGTGTTGTTTATTGATTCTAGCATTATATTGATTGTTTGTAGACCAAGAACAAACGGAAAGAATCCGGAAAGGGAAGGATCAAGTTTTTGGGGGGATTTCAAGCTTGTTTCGAGATAGGTGATGATTGTGATTTCATGTTGTGTGATGCATGTTTGTTCTTGCTTCATTATATTACATGTTTATGTGTGAATGTTGCATTATTGATCACACTAATTATAAATGAGGATAGATAAATGATGAATGCCATGAATCATGATTTGATTGTATGATTATGAGAATGTACTTTGTGATTGTGATTGTGGCTTGTTGAATGGATCGGGTGTTGCGTTCCGACACACTAACTTGGATCGGTTGCCACGTTCCGGCATAAATATGGGATTGGTTGCCACGTTCTGATATAAATATTGGATTAGATACCACATACCGGTATGCTAACAATTTGGATTTGGGTTCCATAAGAGGACCAATGACTGACCTAATTGTATAACTTGAAATTGTGAACTTGATTGTTATTCGTAAATGATATTGATATTGTATATGTTCAGTGTATGCATGTTATTATTATGTTGTAATGGCTTATGTATGTTGCACTTAGCGGGATAGTCATGTGATCCTACCAGTACACTGTGGTTGTGTGCTTATACTGCACCTGCTCTTTCTTTGTTGAGTACAGGGCATCCTTAGGCATGTATTGACAGACCTCGCTTAGAAGATCAGTGATCGTTCAAATTCAAGGGTGAGTCAGTTCTTCCGGGTTGCCATGAGTTCTCTTTTCTGTCTACGTCCACATTTTGGACTTAAACTAGTACTTTAGTTAGTCTTATGTTTAGTTTGGGGTTGTACCCTTCTTGTTTAGACTTATGGTTGAACTTTAGATGTTTTGGTACATTGACTTTCAAGTTCTAGGCTTTATTTCCGCAATGTTAGTTTTGGTTGTTAGACTTTTGTTGGAGTTTATGGGAACTCCCTATCTTTTTCTTAGCATTTAAACCTGCTTCCATAACTTTAAATGCCTTAGTTGTTTGGTTCTTTGGTTAGCTAATTAGTATTAATGGTTCTCCCACCAGAGGGTTAGTGTGGGTGCCACTCATGACGGTCTGGGTTGTGACACATTGTAAAATTTTAAAAATTAAACTATCTGAGGCTAGGGTTTGGGCACATTAGAAAGCCAAGAATATCTAGAAACACTCATTAAATAAGTATTTATATTTATCTCCATGTAACACTTGGAAATTTCTAATCTAAGACCGAAATTATTTTTCATTTACGTATAAGATCGTATCGGGTAACTCTTAAATTGTGCTTAGGTGTTAAGGTCAATTCTTAGTTTCGGAATAAATTTGGCGATGAATTAAGGTCACAAGAATTCCATAGAACAAAGTTGAGTTGAAAACTTCATTGCCGGTTAAGTTTTGATATAAAATTCTACCTGGGTCAATTTCAAATGATTATATATCTTAGAATATGAAGAGTTAGGTGGGACATAAGCTATCAAATTAAAGGTATTTGAGTCTATTTTTCAACACCACTAAGTTTGCGCCATTCGGAGTTTGAAGTATAGAGTTATGATTATTTTATAATTTGATGCATGCAGTGACGATTTAGCCGACGAGAAAAAAAACTAAAAGGGTTGTTTTTGTCTTTTTAACCCTGGAAAACCCTAAATGAATTTATTGACTCTTAAAAGGCCCTAAACTATTAGATTTTCATCTCTTAGTTTCTCATTCTCTTCTCTCTCAAATCCTAAGGGAAAATCCTAAGGAAAATCAAAGCATAAGACTTCCTAGCAAGATACTTTCAAATCTTTTCAAGATTCTTCTTCAAGGTAAGTCCTTTTATCTCCAAAAATTTCATTCTTTCCAACTCAAATTTTTTCATACAATTATGGATCATTAATAGAAATGTTAATACTTGGCTATAGGATTTTCAAGAAACTAGTTCAAGAATCTCAAGAAAAGTGTTCTTGATCGTTCTTCTTCAAGTTAGGGTTATTATTCAAGATTCATGGAGATTTTAAGGTATATAAGGATATTCATAGTGTTGGACTTGTTCGTCCTCACATCCTACATCTCAATTCAGTCAGTAGCAAGTTGAATCTAGGGTTCTGCCCTCTGTTTTATGAAATTCTTATATTATGAGATTGTAAAACTTTATGCATTGAAATTATTGAATTATTGTTCATGCTTGTAGTTTCACGTGAACCCTACTTATTGAGTTTTACTAAAAGTATTTTGAGCTATTCATTTTTCTTACAATTATTTTGGAAACTAAAGCGAGTTTAAGAGAGAAGTTTAAATCATTAGTTTCGAAAAGAGTTGAAGGAAACATAAATGGTTCTGAATGTTTCATTTTTACATTGAGAAAGAGAACATTATTTTAAGAAAAGTATAAAGAGTTTTCAAAGTATTTCATAAAGATTTAGTACAACTTCAGTTACCTCTTAAACATGCATTTAAGAAATTATCTTAACCCAGAGAGTACTTTTACATGAGCATATAGTAATATTTTGGGAGTAGTATTGAGCATTGATTTGGGGTTAGAGTTAAGATAATTCAGACTCCATAACCTACACCGCCAACGTAGATTGGATTATACCACAAGACAGACCACTCCTCACCAGCCTCAAGAAGGCTTTTAGTGGTTCCCTCAGTTCAGTTGCATTCTATACTCTGTCAAGGTATAGGACGACTCTGACAACGTGAGTAAAACGTTGTATCATCACGAGGCTCATAGTGATGGTTGTCGGTTAGAGAATTTCCCCATAAAGTTAAGTAAAGTAAAGAGTGTGTGTGTGTGTATATATATATATATATATATATATATTATAATGTAACTCTTGTTGATGATTCTAAGTACCTAAATCTGCATCATGAAACGATGTAGGTTGAATGTCATCAATACATTAAATGTACAAGTATGTAATAGGGCTAAATAAATAAATAACTGAACTGAAAGTAACTCAACTGAAATATAGTATAAATCATGATGAAAATCATGTAAGCTCTTAATATATATGATG
>JAJOOO010023928.1:0-34879 GCA_029582685.1 Solanum piurae
CCTTTCGAATAGACCAAAAAATTTGATGAGAGCTTTCAAAAGCTCAAGACTCTTTTGACCACAACACCTATTCTAGCACTACCGGTGGAAGGTAAGGATTTTATTGTTTATTGTGATGCTTCCCATTCGGGTTTGGTTGTTGTGTTAATTCAGTATAAGAATGGTATAGCTTATGCATCGCGCCAGTTGAAGGTGCATGAGAGGAATTACCCAACACATGATTTAAAGTTGGCATCGGTAGTGTTTTCTCTTAAGATCTGACGACATTACCTTTATGGTGTCAAGTGTGAGGTGTTTACTAATCATCGTAGTCTGCAACATGTGTTCACTCAAAAGGATCTTATTGAGACAACGAAGGTGGATGGAGCTATTCAAGGATTATAATGTGACCATCCAATACTATCTAGGTAAGGCTAATGTAGTGGCAGACGAGCTAAGTTGGAAGGGGCTGAGTAATGGTAGCCTAGCTTGCTTCAGTACATCTAAGAGACCTTTGGCTAAAGAAATTCAGACCTTGGAGTCTAAGTTCATGTAGTTCGGAATCTCAGAGAAAGGTGGGGTGTTAGCTAGCGTTGACATAAGGGCAACATTTATTGAGGAGATCAAGGCCAAACAGTTCGAGAATGAGAATTTCAATGAGCTCAGAATTAAGACATTGTCTGGCAAGGCACAAGAATGCAGGAGGTGTGCTCAGTTTTAAAGGAAGGATTTGTGTTCCTCGAGTGGATGCTTGATTGAGAAATTGTTAAGAGAGTCTCATGGTTCGCGGTATTCCATTCAGCAGGGTGTGACCAAGATGTACTGAGATTTGAAGCGACTTTATTGGTGTCCTGGCATGAAGAAAGATATACCGGAGTTTGTGGAAAACTGTCAAAATTTCCAACAAGTAAAATATGAGCATCAAAGGCCTGCAGTTTTTCTTCACAGAATGCCAATTCCGGAGTGGACATCGGAAAGGGTAGCTATGGATTTTGTAGTTGGCCTTCCTAAGACTTTGGGGAAGGTTGATTCTATTTGGGAAGTGGTTGACAGATTGACTAAGTCTGCCCATTTTATTCGAGTCAGAATAGATTATAATACGCAACAATTGGCTAAGGTGTATGTAAAAGAGATAGTAAGGCGTCACGGGGTGCCCTTTTCTATCATATCAGACCGTGGTACGCAGTTCACATCTATGTTTTAGAATAAATTACTTGATCAATTGGGTACACAACTCACTTCTAGTACAACCTTCCATCCGCAATAGACTGGCAGTCGGAGAGAACTATCCAAGTGCCTCAAATGATGTGATATCACTCAATCATAGATATGGCACTGTTTGAGGAACTCTATGGGATGGTATGTAGATCACCCATAGGATGGTTTGAGGCTGGAGATGTGAAACCTTTGGGGGTTGATTTAGTGAAGGATGTTCAAGACAAGGTAAGAAGCATCCAAGCTAAGATTTTAGCAGCCCAGAGTAGATAGAAGAAGTATGCAGACCATAAGGTAAGAGACATGTCATTTAAGACTGGTGAGAATGTGCTTATTAAAGTGTCACTTATGAAAGGGGTAATGATATTCGGTAATAAGGGCAAGCTTAGTCCTAGATATATTGGACCATTTGAGATTCTTGATTGTGTAGGGCAAGTGGCGTACATATTGGCTTTACCTACTAGCCTATCGAGAGTTCATCCGATATTTCATGTGTCCATGTTAAAGAGATAACATGGTGACGGGGATTACATCATAAAATGGGACTCAGTATTACTAGACAAAGACCTTCAGTATGAGGAGGAACCGGTTGCAATTCTTGATCGTGATGTCCGGATGCTGAGAACCAAAGAGATGAAGTCTGTGAAAGTTCAATTGAAGCATCATCCAGTGGAGAAAGCTTTGGGAAACCGAGAAGGATATGCGATATAAGTATCCCCAGAGGTTCGACGATTCAGGTACTACTACTCCCTTACTTTAACCTTTTTTTGTAAGTTATTCACTCGGGGATAAGTTATGGGTAAAATTGTATCTATTATAACGACCAGTTCCCATCGTTATAGAAAAGCCTTCGGGGAAAAAAATTGGGCCAGAAAACTTTTTTGTAGTAACTTGAGAATTCTTAGCCATGTCCAGATTTGGATGAAATCGAAATTAGTAAGGTTCAGGAAAATCTGGAAACAAATGCGAGATCTAATGATGAATTTGATTGCATGAGGGGATAGCTAAGACGTAAAGAAACCCGTACTACTTTATGGAATTTAATGCAGGCGAGTAGAACTCTCAAAACTGATCTTTGCGTGATCGCATAGTTTCTCAGTGTCATTGGTTGAAGGTGTGTTGTGAAATAGGGGGTTCGAAACTCTTAATTTAGCTATATGTTTCCGTGCAAGCCACTAGGGCGAGAATATTCCCGCAAGGGCAGGGCCGTTATGGCAGGAAGGGAGCCGCCAAAGAGGGCCAGTCACGACTTAAGTCAGAAATAAACCTCAAAAATGTCATTATTCTTCAAACTTTGTTTTTGAGAGCTAGGAAAAGACCCCAGGTGAGTTCTTGACAGTTTTCCACGAATTTTAGTGCTAAAGGTAATGATTTTACTCCACTGCTCCATTTTTCGATCCATAGAACTTAGAATCTTGATCTTATATTGTTGGGGGAGGGTTTTGAACTATTTCGGATGGTGGGAAATCCCTAGCTTCACCTTAGGATCATAATTTGGATCTTGGGTTATTGGGTTTGTCATAATCTGTGTAAATAAGACCAAAATTAATAATCCCCGTATTGAATTCTTTGTTGTAGACCTAGAGCAAGTGGAAGGAATCCAAAAAGAGAAGAATCAAGTTTCTTAAGAGGGTTCAAGCTTTGTTCGAGGTAGGTGATGGTTGTGATTTCATGTTTGTGTGATATATGTTAGTAATAACTTCATTTTAATGCATGTATGTATGCGAATGTTGCATTATTGATTATACTAATTGTAAATGAGTATGAATAAATGATTGTATGCTATGAATCAACACTGGATTGTAATTGTGATTTTGATTCTGGCTTGTTGAAAGGATCGTGTGTTACGTTCCAACTCACTAACTTGGATTGGGTGCCACATTACGGCGCATATATGGGATTGGGTATCACATTTGGCACACTAACATTGATCGGGTACCACGTACCGGTACACTAACATTTTGGTTGTAGGTTCCATGAGAGGACCATTGACTTGTCATGTTGATGTATTATTGAGAATGTGGAATTGTTGTTGATCCTGAAATGATGTATGATATTGTATATCTTTGGTATATGCTTGTGTTATTATGTTGTGGTTACTTGGATATGTTTCACTTGTTAGGATAGCTGTGTGATCCTACTAGTACACTATTGTTGTGTACTGCTACTGGAGTTGCTCTTTCTTTGTTGAGTACAAGGCATCTTCAGGCGGCTACTGATAAACCTTGTTTAGATGACCAGTGATCGATTCGAATTTAAGGGTGAGCTAGTTCTTCCAAGCTTCCATGAGTCCTGTATGTTTTAGTCCACTCATTTTGGACTCAAACTTTCTAGTTAGTTATTTGTATGTTTAATTGGGTTGTACCTATTTCCGTTAGACTTATGTTTCTTGTTAGAGTTTTGGTACATTGACTTTAAGGTTCTAGGGGTGTTTTCCACAATGTTTTAGTTTGATGGTTAGAATTTTGGAGTTTATGGGAACTCTTTTTGACTCTTGCATATAAACCTGCTTACATATCTTTAAATTCCTTTGTTTTGATTAAGTTTTGTAGTTCTTGGGTTAGCTAATTAATATTAATGGTTCTCCAATCGGAGAGTTAGTATGGGTGCCAATCACGATGGTCTGAGTCATGACAACGAATAAGTTTATTACTATAAGTGAGTATATAATTGTTAAGCTATAAAGGGTTACATGGTACACTATCAAATTAATGGTTTTTGGGTGTCCCAGAGAAATTAATATTTATTATTGATCATGTAGATCCCAGTACTCAACAAATATCAATTCCACCTTATAGAATTGCGTCAGGTGAGTTGAAGGAGAAAAATTAAAAAAGGAGTTGAATGTCGTGCTTGATAAGGGCTTTTTATGACCCAATCTATTGCCTTGGGGTGCACTAGTGTTGTTTGTAAGTAAGAAAATGGGACATTGCAGACCAGTACACATTACAGGCAGCTAAATAAATAGTCAATAGAGAATTACCTATCACCTTCCCTGAATAGATGATTTGTTTGATCAGTTATAGGGAGCTAGAGGCTTTTCAAAGATTGATATAAGTTTTGGTAATTATTACCAGCTAAGGATTCGTGAAGTAGACATTCCCAACACAACTTTACGGACAAGATATGGACACTTCAATTTCCTTGTCATCTCATTTGGGCTAACAAATACCCCAACAAACTTCATGGATATGAGGAATATAATTTTCTATCCCTTTTTTGATATATTTAGGTACAGTTTGTATGCATATGATCTAAGATTCTTAAATGGATGTAGCTTCAAGATGTAGGGCATAAGGCAAGTTTCACTATTTCTTTTCCCTTTTTTTGCAAGTATAAGGAAAAATAGTACCATTGTGCCCTCACCACCTATTTAAAGTGGAAAAATAGATTTTTGATATCTATCCACGTGTCACCCAAAAGAACCTCTACCTCAACAAGTTTTCAAAGCTCCGTGATCAAAGATAGAACAATAAGACACATGTTTCCATGCATTTTGAACTCCCAAAACTCATTCACAATAAAATGGACTATATTAATTGGGACATCAATAAGTACACAAGCCACTATTTGAGCTCGCAACACCGAAATGTTGCTAAAGTTCAAACTTGGGGAAATGTGTCTGCATACAATTGGCATCCATGTCCATGCCTCCGTAGTCACGTGTGAGCATAAAATCCTGACCTTGATGTCATATCAGTCTCCATGAGGTTTTCCTAAAACTTCCTCACCCATTAGTTATTTGCCTTGGAAGGCTCAGCTGCAAAACATATCCAATCGGATGCTATCAGCCTTTGGTAGAATGTTGGAAGCATTTCCTTAACTTTATCAAGTGAAATGCCTCTCTCCGAAAGTAACTTCTTCTTAATCAAATCAACATAATATATTTTTTGTGCTCTGAGAGAGACAAATCTACATTGGTCATAGTCAACCACCACTTCCAACTCAAAACCAAGTTCATGGGCCATTCTTGACTTTGTGAGAATATGTGTCACTACCCAACGGTATACCCTAGACATGACATAGTGTACAAGACCCCGAGAGGCTCAATATAAGCCACTTAGCATACATCATACAAGATAATTGAAATCAAGAGAATTAAAAGATAGTTTCAACATATAAAAAAAATTTAGAGAAAAAATGGAAGTCTAACAATGTCTCAAGCCATCTAGTACAAAAGAGAACTCGGAACGTAACCCATACATCAAGTTTAAAACTAAAATGAAAAGACATAATGAAATAAAGTCTTGGTCCTCAAAATATGAGGCCTCACTAATCTTCATTCTTCAACTACTAAGAGATCCTAGCCATGGAGGTGCGAATCGGAATCGTGGGACACTACATTTTAGGATAAGAAATCTAGGCAAGAGTATGCGTTAGTACAAAAATGCACTAAGTATGATAGCCATGCATAAAAGTATGAAATCATGCTAAAAGGGACATTTTCGTGATATGCAAAGACAAAGTTAAAACATAAGATAAGAGGGTTTGAAAACATGAGCTGTAAAACATGGTTAATGCAACAACAATCATCTTTGAACACATGTGAGATACTTCTTGAAGTAACATTAGTTCATTATTGTGGGAATTAGCCTTAACCGACATAATGACCATGTGGGATATAACATGATCCCTCGGTGTCTCCCACACCGAAAAGGATTGTCCTACTTGCCAAGGTAGAACAATGAATCTGAGCTAAAGTGGATCTACTAGCTAATATCTATCTAGACCATCATCCTATGTGGGCACATAGGTAACGGATAAAGAGATTTCTTCTCAAAACCCGACCTCAACACGGAAGAGCTTCCATCTCAATATCTTCTTGGTGCTAAGCATAAATCCCACGGAGTAGTTATTAAGTCTTGACTTATCTTATATTTAAAAGACATGGGTATTCTCCCCTTGTCTTATCATATGATAGCTCCTTAAACTACAAGAAAAGGCTTATTTATGACCAACATTTAGGGACGAGTTAATAATCCTGTCACTAAAAGTATACATATTGGGATGAGATTATATTTTGGTCCTAAATGCTATATCTTTTTGAGAAGGTGCGAAAGATGGTCCATAAAAATATTAATAACTAGTCCCAATTGTAATTGAGATAGTTAGCGGGAGATCGCACACCGCCAAAAGAACCCTAAATTTTTTACTAAAATACACTTTTTTTTCTTGAAAAACTAGGCGCCAAAAGAAACTTTATGTCCTAAAATATCTAAAAAAAAACACTTTGTTTTCTCACAATACCCAATGGTTTTAACTTTGCCTTTACGTATTCTCAAGAACACACGCTATTTCTTTTTCATCTCGATCAAGTGCAGGTTCTGCCTAGGGTTATCCAGCTCTTCCTCAAAGCTTTTCTATTGATCATCAACTTCTCTGTTTGCTTCTCTCTACTATATGAAATTTTGGTTAGTTTTCTTTTCTTTTTTTCCTGTTCTCTGTTATGTCGTTCAACTTTGCCCAATTTTCTTGTTTTATTGAGTTCAGATTCTAATTGATGGTTTGATTTGTTGAAGTGTATTCAAGTTTGTAGCATATTGTGTGTTCAAAAAATCACATAACCCATAAAGTAACGCTTTTTTTTCTAAAAAATAACTAAGAGGACACCCTGCTTCTGTTATTCTCTGCTTCCTGATTTCCCTTCTTCAATGGACACCAAAGTTCCTTGTATGAATGAATATCTGATTGTCGTTTTATAAGTTGATGATTATAAAACACAAACATTTTTTATATTGCAGTCTTTATCAACTTTTAGTAACAAAAGTGATTATTTTCTATATACTACAACACAAGGAACAAAATTTCAAACAAAGGATGTTTGCCTAATATCAAAACTAATTATGCAATGATTGAAAACAATCTCCACAGGCCAAGACCAAAAGCTCTTAAAGGTTTTGCAATTGTAGACAGCTGACAAGGTAAGTGTAACAAGAGAAATCTGGGTTGTTTTACAGTTCCAGGTTTTAAGCTATAGAATTCATTTGTGGTCCTGTACAGTATGATCTAACTTTCCTTTCATCAAATATCTAGACAAAGATCACTTAATCTTAAAAAGCCATATGTAATTCTGACTTTATATATAGCTAGTATTAGAACAGAAGAATCATAAGTACAAATCTTAATCACATATATACTCCTTAGTAACTTCAGTAAGTAGTGTTCATGCCCCAAGAAAGAAATTTACAACTATAATCAAAAGCTTTTTGATCATAGAAATCGTCAGTACTGACTTGAGTTGTGTTCTCATACCTAGTTGAAGTATTTTCTTCAGTATACTTGATCATGCTGACCAGTTCAAGGATACTCCCAATTTCTTTCACAGCCTCACCCATGGAAGGCCTCTCAGCCCCGGATTCATTAACACATCCGATTGCCAATGGAAATAGTTTATCTACACCTTCAAATTTTGAACCTGGACCTATTCTTAGATCTATTAATTGGTAGAGTCTGGTGTTATATGTTGAATCATATATAGTGTCTACAACCAATCTCAAGATGTGTTTTCCTAGTATAGTGAATATAGTTGAGGACTTATCATTGCCCATGTCAAGTGTCTGAGAATATGTAGTTTACTGAGCATATATAGTATAGTTACTAAGCATATATAATTTTTCTCAAGATTTATCATTGCCTGTGTCAAGTGTTTGACAAGGAAGTTGGTGATTTAAATCACTTCTACAGTTGTTCTCATCAAATGCTGGACGCAAAAGGTTCCTACGCTTGAATGGCTTATCAGCTGAATCCTTAGCCACCGATGTTTGAGAACTGTTTCCTTGTGAATTCTTAAGGACTGTGAATTCATTAGTATTTGTCTCTTCTTCTTTGTTTAAAATTCTATAAGGAAAACAAAAAATAGAAGACCCTTTATTTCTCAAAACTAATTGTGAGAATCAGACAACCCTAGCAAGATTTTTCCTAAAAGCGATCTTCACCTACACATCTCAATGTATACTCTCAACAGAAAATCTGTATTTTTTCAAAACAGAGAACGAACAGGTCTATCTATAGCAGCAAATGAAAGCCCAGGTCTTAGTGTTTCAGCTGTATTTTCTCAGAACATAGAAAGCAGAGGCCTAGCAGCAATCTCAACTCAATTTATATCTTCTATTCAATCGAGTCTCAGGTATGCATCCACTTCTGCGAGTTTTTTATTTCTTTCTATGAAGTCGATTTGTTCTTTATGTTGTTCGAGTTATAGATCTTCTTGTTTGAGTTATAGCTGCTGATGGTTTTTTTAGAAAGATTCAGTTTTATAGTTGCTGGTAATTTGCATCAGCTCTTTTTTGTAATAGCTGCTTGAGTTATAGCTGTTGATCATTTTTTTTTAGAAAGATTCAGTTTTCTAGTTGCTGGTCATTTGCATCAGTTTTTTTTTTTTTTTTTGTAATAGCTGCTTGAGTTATAGCTGCTGATTGTTTTTTTAGAAAGATTAAATTTTATAATTGCTGGTCATTTGCATCAACTCATTTTTATAATAACAGCTTGAGTTATAGCTGCTGATCATTTTTTTTTATAAAGATTCAGTTTTATAGTTTGTGGTCATTTGCATCAGCTCTTTTTTGTAATAGCTGCTGGTCATTTGCATCGGTTCTTTCACTTGGAAAGAGGCACTAACAACTCAATTAGGTAAAACAATATTCAGAGATAATATAAAGAGAGTTCCGTTCAAGTTGAGAAATCCATTATGAATTATAGTATGTTACAGCTTGAAAAGTGAAAAAGTTATATAATCGTTTGGTTTTGAAACTGATAAAAGATGTCAAACGAAATAGAACTTATGCAAATGACCTCATGTGGTGTTGTATATTGAAGGTTCAAAAAGTGACAGTTTCGATATCTTTCAAGAAGATACATTCTAATAGATGCTTAAACGTTCATCTTTTTTTTCCTAACTAGTTCACTGATTTCTTCTTCTGGTATCTATGTTATTCCTCCTCTTTCACGAGTTATTTGTTTCTTCTTTAAATTTGATTTGTTGATTGTTTTGTTCTTATATCATAGTTTATAGTGTGTGCCTAAAGAATCGATCATATTTTCACGATGAAACTTACTAGAGCTCATGATGATCATGTTGTAGTTGATGTTGAAAGTCCTTCACAAAAGAAACGAAAAAGAACTGATGAGGTGATGTAGAAAGTCCTTTTCATTCTTGATAATAACTTACTTGTAAAAACTTCTATTCTTGATTACTTTTATTTTATCCTTCAGTTCACTAGTGATTTTATTCTATTCTTGAGTTTACTAGATATAAAGTTTCCTTATAATTTTTCTACTTTTGCCTCTTTTTGCAGATTTAATATGAAAACTGAAAATGAGGATGGATCAATTATGAATAGTACTATCAGATACTCATTTGTCGCGCCTGGGGCAATAGGAAGAGGACGAGGACGAGGACGAGGCCTTAAGTCGCTGACATCAAAAGGAAAAATTCTAGCTAAGAGTTTACTTTATCAATCTAGTGATCTAGTTAAGCAATACATCCAAGAAGTTAAAACAAGTACTCAGCACATCACATCGAATTGTAATTTTCCCGTATATAAAAACTGAAATGATGATATTTCTGTTACTTCAGTTACTGTTGTCATTTCTGTATCTATTACCTAAAATAGTTATGTGCTTACCTGATATAACTATATATGCATAATGGAAGATCTAAACTGCAAGAACAACATAACTTAAAATCATTTTATCCATTTTTACTTGTCTACTAATTACCATATATAAAAAGAATACATAACTAGGTCATTCTTTTATAAACGGAAGGAGTTAGTAGTATATTATACTCACCTGATTCAAAATATAGGAGGACACGTGAATAGAATCAGGCATGAGGGAAGCCAAGAAAACAACAACATACATCTTTTGTGGGTATTTTTCCACAACAAGTCCCAGATTCATACCACCAAAACTGTGCCCCACTAGTATGGCTTTCTCCTCTTGTGGAAGAGATTCATGAAGTATGTTAAGGTGCTCTAGTTTCTTCAAATCAATGTCAGAGGTTGCTAAGTCAAGGGCAGTGACCATGTGACCTGCATCATCTAGCAATGGTTTTAGCTTGTACCAACACCAACCTCCATGGCCTGCACCATGTACTAGAACAAAATGTTTTCCCTGTTTCTTGTTAGCTTTCATTTTTTAGGCCTTGAGAAAGAGTATATGGAAGTTAATACTTCATTTCATCCATCTGCCACGAAAGTTAAACAATACATCCATGAGGTTGAAGTTTAAGATTGCCTGCCAAGCCTTCAGATTCCTCCTTCTTGCGTGTATGTGTACATCGATCTCTCTTGCTACTCAAGACTCCTGGTAGTGGTGACCTAGGAATCTCTTCATGTTTCTTTCCCTCCATATTAACGCACCTACCATAGCAAAGATACAACTGAAGATGCTCCATTTTCCTGAGTTTTTCTTTGCCCATTTTGTTGCCCAGACAACTTCTCCCTGCTAGTTACCTACCACTCTTAATTTACCTATCCAGCTGAACATTTTGAACCACAAGCTCTTGGTGATATTACATTCAAAGAAAAGGTGATTCATTGTTTCATTATGTGTGTCACAAATAATACAGGATGGTGGGACTGATTCTCAATTTTCTGTAATCTTTCTACTATGACAAGTTTACTACAACCGCTGCTTATATAATAGCTCTACTTGTAATGTGTGATATTTCAGGCGCTATTGGTAAGGGACGAGGAGATGGACATAAAAACTCCACCATGTCTTCTAGTCAAGTTCATACTCCGTTTTGTTCATTTACTAATCAAGTAAAGCAATGCAACAATGCAGTCGAAACAAGTATGTTTTTAAAAATCTGTTGTATCTTTTATTCCATATATAACAGAAAATAAATGCCAAAGTTTTTATAATATGACTTCTTGGTTAGAGATGCAATAGGAAAGGGGTGGGAGCAAACACCTAGATCTTTCTGCTCATCTTTAGGAGTTTCTGATCAATCGATAAGAATACGTCCTTGAGAAAGAAAACACGCAAACCAAATCCCCTTGTTCTATTGATCAGGTTATGCAAGCCTCCCAAACAACTAAAACATGTATGACAATTTACAAATCCATGCACTATCAATTTGTCCAACTAAATTTTATTGCTACAGTTCTTAATAAATTATACAACTATAGGACCATCTAATCCTAGAAAGGTAAAAAGAGTTTGAGGGAGCAACAAGTGTAAAGAAGTTGCATCACTTGAAGCTGGAAAGAAGCTGAAAGTAACATTTTACAATAATCAAATAGTTGGAACAAATAGCAATCTATTTTCGAGGCACTTGGGAAAAATAATTCGTGAAATTATATGTGTCCACTGGATGTATCATCATGGAGTAAAATTAAGCAACAGAGGTTGAATCACATGTGGGCAACTATTGAGGTAACAATTAACCACTGTTTCTTGCCCAATTTTGTACATACTTTTTGTATAGTAGATGCACAATGTTCACTCTCCTCTTTTATTTAAACTCACATATTAATTATTGTAGGATAAATTTGAGAGTGTTGACTTTAATGATCATCGTGATCATATATTTGGATGGATGAATGAGTTATGGAACAAATGGAGAGGATACTTGCACGCTACTTATGTGAAGAATAAGCCTATTGTCCAAGCTCTTAAGAATATTCCAAAGGGAGTAGAAAAAAAGGAATGGGAGTGGTTAGTTAAGGAACATTTATGTTCCGAAAGTTTCCAGGTATAGTGATCTAATAGCCTATATTTTTTAAGTATCCATTTCACAACTAATCGTGATATTTAGATATGAAACTTTTTTTACACATGGTAGGTTTTCTTAGATATGACAGTTTTACATAAAAATACAGGCGAGGAGCAATAGAAATGTAGGAAATCAAGCTAAGTTAAAGTTGTTTCATCACATTGGTAGCAAGCCTATTAGAGATCATTTATCAGAAGGTAATATTGCACAATAAATTTCCTAAAGAAAATATTTAAGACATTCTAGTTGACATGTTTCTCTTTGATGTGAAGGGTGGAAAAGATGAAAATCCGCTAAATTTGGCAACTATTTTCTTTGAGACTCGTAAGAAAGATAACATGCTTATTGAACCAGAAGCCATTGAAAAACATGTGCGTTTGGTAAATTTAATATGTAAATTACTTCAAATTATTACGGAATCAATTGAAATGTACTTTTTTTTGCTTTTTGCAAGCTCAAATAGAAGAAATACTAAAAGCTGAGCCATATCTACCTAGCATAGAGATTGTAGAAAAGTGTTGTGGACCTCAAAATTGTAGCCATGTATTTGGCTTTGGGGGTGGAGTAAAGGAAAAGGACATGAGAGGTGGCACTTCTTCTAAGGCTGAATTACTGTATGAGCTACGTTCAACTCAAGAGAAATACAAATCTTTGAATGAGGAAAACATATCGTTGAATGATCGCTTGTCTACCATAGAAGATGAGATGAAAGAAATAAGAAAAATGAAGGAATTATTTGCTGCTCAACAATTGCATGACCCGCATATGACATCACCCATATCATTTGAATGACCACTGACTTTTTTTGCTTACCAAGTAAGTAAAAATATATCAAACTCTATTTGTGGATAGTCGTGTAAGCATTTAGTGTATGGCTGAACTCTTATATTGCTTTCATGCTTACAAGAATAAGATGATTGATCGTGTTTAAAGAAATATCTTCACTTCTGAGGTTCTTTGTTGGGTGATTTTTTTCTTAGTCCGTGGCTGTTTGATCACCTATATACAGGTGATGCTCAACATAACTAGTAATGATCATTAATGGAATTAACAATTTATAAACTCTGGCCCTCAGTTACTGGACAAATGCTTTATAACTTGAGGTTTTTGTCTTATGATTCATTATACATATTGGGGAATTTTTTGTTTGTTGGATTGATAATGGAAAATGGTTTAGATATTGGACATCTCCAAGGTGTTCATATATAGATGACACATTCAATAATGCTATGTCGCTTATGAATGTTGATACATATGTTGGGATAGAGCTGATTTCGTTGATGGGAAAAAATTTGAGCAAACAAAATTATGTTATAGATATTGTTGACAAATATGTAACAATAGCAGCTATAACAATAGTAATAACTACCACATCTAAAATGCTTCAGCTGTTCCAAGTTATTTTACTGTTTGTGTTGTTTTTTCTCCAGTTAGAAATTGGAAAATTGATATGCATTAAGTTTTATCCTTTAGGTGAATTATAACAGTTAGATTGGAGCTAATTCTGATGTGCAGGCGAGTATTTTTGTTGTTTAACTAAGTTTAGACTACCTAAACTAGTTTGTTGATTTGTAATTTTTGCTTGCTAGACATTAGGACTATTAGCTCTTGGTAGCCAATGTAGGTACTTTAACAGTTAGGTTATTAGATTCATCTTGTCCATGTAGAGTTTCTACAAAAGCACCAAGTTTCAAAACTAAATTCCTTAACAGCCAAGAACAAAATATGTATCTTTAGAATTGTTTAAAAGATTATTGCCTTCTTTATCTCTGTTTTTCATTTTCTACACGTACAATTGCAGGCACACAGTTTGAGATTCTTTGGCTCCTACAAGGATTAATGATAAGAAGAAAACAGTGATAACTTGTTTGTTTTCCCTGCTACAATAATAACTTGCTTTTGTCTTCCTGAAACAGTGATATCATGCTTGTTTAGTTCATCCGCAACAACTTATTTCCCCTAAAACAGAATATAATTTTTTTTGGTGAAGAGTTTGTCCATTTGTACTAGCTTATGTCACTGAATTTGTGCTTCTGATATAGATTTGGATTCCTTGTGAATGCATCTCAAAGTTTTCTTAATCAATTCTTCTTATGCTCTTGCAAATTGTTGTTAATTTTGGATAGCTCTTGGTATAATTTAGAGTTCTTTTTTGACGATTCAAGCTACAACTCAAGATGCAGTTTAGAAGACGCACACGACCATTATTATTTTTCTAGGAAAGTTGTGCGAAACATTTAATCATAGTGTAGCTTGGGATATTGTTAATTTGCTAAGTTTTATTTTGTTAATTAAAAATTGAAACTTACACCATGGGATGTTTACCTATTTTTATATTAATATCAGCCTTTTTTGTGGAGATTTAACGTAGCAATCTTATATTTATTGGTAGAACATATAATACATTTGTGTAATGAAGATCTAGAATCATTGGTGGTCAATTAAAGACCAAAATTTTTACTCGTCTCTAAAAGTTCATCTAAGACGAGATTGTTTCTCGTCTCTAAAAGTTTAATCTAGGATGATAAAACTTCTTGTCCTTAAATGTTCAACTAGGAGGAGGTGTTGCTTGTCGTGAAAAACAATCTAGGACGACGTGGTTGTACGTCAAGAAAAAGTAATCTAGGACGAGGTAGCTGCTCGTTCCAAAAGAGTAATCTAGGACAAGTTCGTTGCTAGTCTCTAAAGGGATTTAATGACCAAAAATGACTAGTTTTCAAAGAAGAAAATTATCTATTTGGGACGAGATATCTAGTCTCTAAAAATATTTTGGCGACCTTCTTTGATCCGTCCTTAAAAACATTTAGCGACTAGTTCAAGTGACCCGTCCCAATTGACCTGTAGCGAAGATGCATTTTACGACGGGTGGCGACCAGCCTTTCCCCATCCCAAAAGGCTATTTGGGACCAAAATTGGACTTTCTGGGACCATATATCCCTTCCTTAGAGGCTGTTTTTCTTGTAGTGTTAGACTATGCGTGAGAAAACCTTTCACCATCCATGATCTTTTCATAATAGCTTTTAAGGCCCATAGTAATTAACTCCATGCTAGAGATGCCCCTCATACTAATGAATATAGTTTTGAAATAGTGGCATATGATCATTGATGGCATATTCGGATTCCATACTAATCAAGACATAATTTGGGAAACTATCGCTAAAAGCATTGAGGGAAAATCTAGATGTCACTAATGTCATGAGGCAAAGTTTCATAGAACATATAGAGAATCTCATCTATAATATTTCTTGAGTAATAAACATACTTTCATGAACATGTATTCTTTTCAATAATTCATAAGCTTTATCAAGTCTTCAAAGTCAAGGCATCTTCAAATTCATTTACATCTTTCATAGTTAAAGACCCACATTATATCAACATAGCTTAGAGAACATGTTTTATGCATGGGTTCATGGGAAATCAACTTAAAAACATGCAATTACTTCAATTAATGCATAAAAGATCATAAATAAATCAAATAAATCAACAATGAAAGGAACCCATGACAATTGAAGAAAGCCTTAACTCAATTGGAGAATTCTAACTTTGTAAATTGGAGAATTTGGGAACTTAATGGAGGAAAGGGCTCTATGGATGAATACTATCATACCATGATTCCTAAAGCTTGGAAGAAATGGAGGATTTGGAGGCTTGATCTTGATATTCTAGATTTTTTCTTCAACTTCTAGATAGAGAAATTTTTTAGAGAAGGAGCTTGAGCTTCTTCTGAGATTTTGAGAGAATGAATTGGGTTTGGGTGATTTGGAGATTTAAAATCATTATATCAGGCTTTGGGTAGAAGGAAAAATAACATAGTATTGAGTTAAAACAATTGGGGAAAAGACCCAAAAGTCCCTAACTGAAAACTGCCGAATTGGCATCATGGAGGACAAAACGGGTCGTCATACACAACCACGACCCATCAAACGGGTCGTGATGAAATTCTTTCTAACAGTACTTAACTATTTTGGGCATAACTTTTTACTCCGAGATTGGAATTAGACAAACTCTGTGGCGTTTGAAGGAGGACTCAGGGACCTTTAAATAGGTCATGGGCCACTTAATTCGTTTTGTGCTGAAAGATTTGATCGTTTGAAGTTGACCCTAAACTCTAAGTCTAATGAAAACCCTTCATGGACGACTTCACGGTGCATGTGGGGCTTCACAGGCCATTGTGATGCTCGTGGACCTTGACTAGTGGCTAGGGGAGAGCCCCAACTGACTTGACCCGGTTGACAACCACTTGTATGGTCTATGATTCTCACCACGGGCCGTCTAAGGGTCTGTGGGAGGGGAACTTTTTTGGTCAAGTTCTTGAACAACTTCACGAGCACCAAAACAGGCAGTGGTCCCCTTCATTGCCCGTCTAGGGATACTTGGAGGGTCCCATGGTCCAATTTTGGGCTTCTGACGTTCCCTCTTGGCCCCTTTCTAGCCTTTCTCGGATCCGACGAGTTACATTATCTCCCCCTTGGGAACATTAATCCTCGAATGGAACTCAAACTAGCACCAAAAGAGTAGGAGACAAACTAACAACCAAATAATCAATGCAACTTGATCAAAATGCACACAACCAAGGAGGAACCTCGATTCCAAGATAAAACATGTTCAGAATATCATAAGAAAGATAGGAACTAGACCTAGTAGTGCATCATAAATGCATTCACATAAATGCACATATTCGAGGAGGAAATTTCAACTCCAAGCTAAAGCATACTTTTTCTATAACATCTTTTCATAAGACAAACATGCATGATCATACTCAAATGCACATAAACATGGATCAATCAATCAAATAAACTAAATCATATTTTTGAAAATCAAAATTTTCAAGAACATTCGTGCATGAGGAAACATAATGATGAATAAGACATAAGAATCCTAATGAGTTAACCATGAGATCTAAGGCCTCAAGCTAAACTCCAAGATAGAAGGAAAGAAATAGGGATACTAAGAGGTCACATCACCTCCAAACTTTCACCCACCAAAACATAACAAGGAACTCTTCCAAAACCAACATAGTTCTACTCACGTACAATTCATGAAGCGCACTATCTCCCCCTTTGGAGAAAACCCCACTAGACTTTTCAAATCCCTTTCCCTAAATACCCCACTAGTCTTTTCAAATCCCTTTTCCTAAATACCCCACTAGTCTTTTCAAATCCCTTTTCCTTAGTCAAAAACATAACACAAAATTCTGAACAACCACTCAATCATGGATATAAGTAAACACCTAAGAAGATTCAACAAGGATTTCAAGGACTACTCCACACATAATCTCCATACATGGAATCTTAACATATTCAACGAAACACTCAATATCAAGCAATGCATAACCACAATCTAAAAGACCTTAATTTACCAATTACAGCATTCGGGGAACCATCATGATCTTGTTCAGTTTGAAGAGCATAAAACTTATCTTGTTTCAAACCACCACTAGGACTGGAGGAAGGGTAGGGTTGAGCCCGTCATCGGGTATCTCCCTCATTTCTAACAAGCGAAGAAGAATTCCTTATCTTATTATCTATCTTTGCACAAAAAAGAAAACATTAGAACCAGCTAGACATTTTCCCTCATATCTTATCCCACACTCCCTACACTCAGGCCACATTTTTTCACTACCACCCTTACCTTGAGAACGATTTCCTCCATCGGAACTTGAATGTGAATAGTCACCATCATCCATTTTTGCCCTCTTTGGATCCTTAGTTTTCACATTAAACTTTTCTTCTTCTATTTTTTGTGCATGAACCATCAAACGAGAAACATCCATTTCCTTAATAAGCAGGAGGTTTGGCATTCTTTGACCACTAAGTCGGAAGCACCCGACACAAACTTACTCATCCTTTCCATTGTATCGTCAACCATAGTTGGAGCATACCTAGAAAATTGTGTGAATTCTGAGGAATACTCTTTCACACTCATATCTCCTTGGTGAAGGTTAATGAACTCAAGTACCTTTGCTTCTCTTATCTCAAGGGGAAAGAACATATCAAGAAAAGAAATTTTAAATTTCTCCCAATCAAGAGGACCCTCATCTACAGCCCTCTCTTCTTTCCATTCGTTGAACCAAACCTGAGAAACACCCTTAAGTTGATAAGGGAACAATTTTGCCTTTTCCACTGATGTCACTCCAATGATCATCAACACCATACATGTAACACCCCGTATGCCAGAAAGACCAGATTGCAGAAAAATCAGATGTTGCAGGTGCCACCTACGGGCCGTATGGTGACCCACGGACCATAGGTGGGGTTCGTGGCCACCTGCAACTCCCTTCCCAGAACCCCATAATTTGTCAGCCAAGTCTATCTTAACCCACCCAGGACCTACAGACTGTAGGTGGGACTACGGTGCTTAGGTGGGACTACGGTCTGTGGTTCGGACTCCCCAGAACCCCAGGAAAAATTAAGCTAAGTCCAGAACCACGCCAAGACCTATAAACCGTAGGTGGATAACGGTTCGTGGTTCAGACTCCCCAGAACCCCAGGAAAATTTAGCTAAGTCCATAACCACGCCAAGACCTATGGACCATAAGTGGGACCACGATCTGTGGACTAGGTCCATTCTTTAGACTCCCTAGATCCCAACCTTTGACGCTAGTCAACGACTGACCAGGATAGACCGTAGGTCGGACCATGGTCCGTGGATCAGGCCCGTCGTTGCCAAGATAACTTATAAGTCAGGGGCATTTTGGTCTTTTCCCTAGTTGTTAGACACCTAAACTACATCGTTGAACCCCTAAACTACGTCATTTTGGTCAGTTTTAGTCTTTCAACTTAATTAGACTTTACCCAAGTCAACTCATTCTCCAAAATTCATCCAAGTTGAACGAGAAAAAGGAGAAAGAGTCGACCAATCCTCTCCAAGAATGCAACAAGTTTTCCTCCAGTTCCAGCCCCGAAATCGAAAGATTTCTCCATGAAATTCATCACCAGGTATATGAAATTTCACTAGTGGGTTCCTTTCACCCATTAGGTCCTTAGATTTTAGTCAGATTCTTGATTATCTATATAAGGTTTAGAGTTAGGGTTTCTAGAATTTCATATTATTGTTGTGATTCAGATTTTAGACTAATCAAAATTAGATTATCAAGATTTTGTAGAATAATTGCTTAGTTCTTTGCATGAAACTCAGGACCCTTGTTGTGTAGATTCGTTTAGTTCATGATTACACTTGCTAGGTCAGTTTATTCAGATAAACATGCCCTTGTTATGAATGTTTCATTATCAGTACATTAATGTTGGATTTTTAGTTAGCATGTCTGTAATGTGAGCTATTCAGTATTACAGAAATTCTGTTATAATGTGTTACTTACATAATCAGTTGGGAGTATGCTTAACACTGAGTGGAATAAGGGTCAGTCCCACTCATAGTCCCATAACTAGGTGCCCCTATAGGATAAGTCCCCTATATGGGCAACATATTTAGTGATCATGCATTTTATGCCTTTATAACCCTGACAACGTATATTGGGTCCTCTCAATGGGGATATATATCAGACTCCACGGATAGCTCTTGTGGTTTTATGTCAGTTAATAGTAGCTCCCACAGTGAGACTCTAATGTGTTGACCAGGTTATCAGGTATAGCTTAGTATTCAGTCTCAACATGTTTATACTAAGTCATTGCATTCAATTAGCTCAGTATTCAGTATATTTCAGTATTTACATTCAGTTCATGTTATATCATTGCTCTTATTGCTTTGTTCAGTTATGTATATATATATATATATTGTTCAGCTTTATCATATCGTGCATGATGAGTACCTTTCAAGTATTGATGCATACTCTCTACTACATCTTCTCGTGATGTATGTTTAGGTCCTCAGCATTCAGATCCCGCATCGATCGGTTCCCGATCTCCAGTTCAGTAGTATCAGTAGTGAGTCATCATTCTTCAAGGACGATTGACGTGTCTTTTATTCAGTCATTCTTGTTTTAGTTTTAGTTTTTGCTACAATTAGATGGGGCATGTACCAACATCTCGAGTAAGTAGAGGCTTTTATTCAAACATAGTTTAGATTCAGTTTTTAGTTGAGTTTGATCTTTCAGTTGTCATTACACTCAATTTTATATATTTAGACTTAGATTGGGTATTCCCCATTATTTCATTTTATGTCATGTTTCTAGCTTCTGTACAGTATGTCCATTTTTCAGTAAATCTTTAAGTATGCTTATTATATGCTAGTAGGGTTAGCTTGTGGTCACTCGTGATCCTAAATCCCGTGTTTATGTCAAGGGGGTAGCCTCAGGGCATGACAAACTTGGTATCACAGCACTAGGTTCAATAGTCCTAGGATGTCTAAAAAGCCGCACTAAGTAGAGTCCATTTCAGGAGTGTGAAGCGCACCACTCCTATGAGGGGGAGGCTACGAAGTGTTTCAGGAAAAACTTCACTTTATTGATATTCTTATCATGTGTGGGTATGATCTCCTTTCTAATCCATCGTTATGCATTTCAGATCATGCCTCCTCGTAGAGCTTACCCAAGGAATGCTAATGCATGAAATGTTGACGTAGTTCCTCTTGTCCCAGATCAGGAAGTTTCGAATGCAGATTTTTGGAACGCCATTCAAATGTTGGCCCAGAGTGTAGCTAACCATAACAATCAGTAGGTTCCAGATCCTGCAAATACTAGTGGTGGATCGATGGAAGCTAGGTTCTGTGATCTTGTTAGGATGAACCCACCTGTGTTTCTAAGGTCGCAAGTTGGTGAGGATCCCAGAATTTTATTGATGAGGTCAAGAAAATATTTTTAGTGATGCAAGTGACTAAAAATTATGGGGTAGAGTTGGCGTCTTACCATCTTAAGGATGTGGCTCACATATGGTTCATGGAGTGGAAGGAAAACAGGGGTGGGAATGTCGCTCATGTTACTCGGGAGTGTTTTACCAGAGTTTTTCTAGACAAGTTCTTCCCAAAAGAGTTGAGGGAGGCTAGGGCTCAGGAATTCATGAATTTGAGGCAAGGTTCTAGTCGGTCCAAGAGTATGGACTCAAGTTCACCCAACTCTCTAGGTATGCTCCACATATGGTTGCCGATCCCAGGGCGCAGAAGAGTAACTTTCTCTTTGGGGTATCTGACTTGCTGAGAATAGAGTGTAGAAATGCTATGTTGTTGGAAGATATGAACATCTCTAGGCTCATGACCCATGCTAAGCAAGTTTTGGGAGATAAGTTTAGGGAATAAGCTAAGGATAAAAAAGAGTCTAGTACAAGAAACTATGAATATTCTCAGCAAAAATTGGATGGTGGAAATCGCTTGAAGTTTCAGCAAAGGTCTTTAGCCTCAGCACCTTCATTAGCTAGTGTTCCATCCTCCAGCTTTACATAGGATCAGAAAGTTAGGGCATCATACTCTAAGTCTTAAGGAAGTGTTTCAGTTACCAGAGCCTACCCAACTTGTCAAAAGGGTTGTAAGAACCATCCGGGGGAGTGTCTTGCAGAAAAGGATAGATGTTTTGGGTTTGCTCAGACTGGTCACATGTTAAGGGATTTCCCTTCTTCTAAATAAGGTCAAGGAGGTAACAATAGTAGGGCTTAGTATACAAACTCAGTAGAACCAGTAGGTCGCCACACTCAGCAGGGTAACTCATCTGGTACATGTGGCGGTCATTGCTAGAACATGTTGTATACTCCCCAGGCTCGCCAGGATCAGGAAGATTCTCCTTATATGGTTACTGGTACATTGCGAGTTTTTCATGTAGATAATTATGCTTTGTTAGATACAGGGGCTACTCTTTCCTTTGTAACTTTTTATATAGCAATAAACTTCAGCGTCAATCCTGAAACTCTCTCTGAACCCTTCTGAGTCTCTACTCCAGTCGGTGACCCAGTTATATCTTGATGGATATACATAAATTGTCCTGTCAAAATCTCCTAAAAAGTCACCTCAACAGATCCTGTAGAGTTAGAAATGGTAGACTTTGAAATCATTTTAGGCATAGATTAGTTACATTCCTGTTATGCCTCAATTGATTGTAGGACTAGTATTGTTCGTTTTTAGTTTCCAGACGAGCTAATCTTAGAATGGACGGGTAGTAGCTATGTTCTTATGGATTGATTCATTTCTTCCCTTAAGGCTAGAAAGATGATCTTTAAAGGTTATCTCTATCATCTAGTTCAGGTGAAGGATTCAAGCTCAGAAACCCCAACTCTTAAGTCAGTTTCAGTAGTTAATGAGTTCCTAGAAATGTTTCCAGAAGATCTTCCTGTAGTTCCTCCCGAAAGGGAAATCGAATTCAGAATTGATGTCCTATTAGATACCTAACCTATTTTTGTTCCTCCTTACGGAATGGCTCCAACTGAGGTTAAGAAAATGAAAGAGCAGTTGAAAGACTTTCTAGATAAGGGCTTCATGAGATCTAATATTTCCTCATGGGGTGCACTAGTGTTGTTCGTGAAAAAGAAATAATGGTCTATTTGGATGTGCATTGATTATAGGCAGTTGAACAAGGTCACAATCAAGAATAATTACCCTATCCCCTTGATGGATGACTTGTTCGACCAACTTCAGGGTGCTAGTCATTTCTTGAAAATAGACCTCAGATCTGGTTATCATCAGCTTAGAGTCAGAGATAGTGACATTCTGAAAATAGCCTTCAGAACTCGGTATAGTCATTATGAATTTGTATTTATGTCATTCAGACTAACCAATGTTGTTGCAACTTTCATGGATTTGATAAACAGGGTGTTCAAGAAGTATTTGGACATGTCTGTTATCATCTTAATAGAGGATATCCTCATTTACTGTAGGAATGAGGAAGAACATGTGACTCATTTGAGAGTTGTCCTGAAAACTCTCAAAGATCGCCAATGATTCGCTAAGTTTAGCAAATGTGAGATTTGGTTGTAATCTGTTGCTTTCCTTGGTCATATGGTGTCTAATGAAGATCTGAGTGGATTCTTAGAAAATAGAGGCAGTGAAACAATGGCCTAGACCTACCTCTCCTATAGATATCAAAAGTTTCTTGGGTTTGTCTGGTTATTACAGAAGGTTCATGGAAGGATTTTTATCTATAGCTTCTCCATTGACTAAGTTGACTCAAAAAAAGGTTAAGTTCTAGTGGTTAGATGATTATGAGAAGAGCTTCTTAGAACTAAAAACTAGGTTGACTACAACTCATATTTTGACTCTACCAGAGGGTTCAGACAGTTATGTGAAGATGTTGAAGGCCAAACTAGAAAGGCGGTGGAATTGGCCAAAGGGCGAATCGGCAATCTCAACTTATTACGCCGAATAGACCTTCGTAGCACATTTTTGGTGACTATAAATACATTTTTTAAAATTCTTAGTTGAGTATCTAGAATTTAATAGTTTGCATTATTGTTTAGTTTTTAAGTTTGAGAGCTAAGAACTGAGCTTAGAGACAATATTTTCTTAGCTTTGAAGATTTGAAGATTTCCATTTCTAAGAAATTGGAAGTGGGTGTTGAAGATTCTTCATCTTTGACCTTTGTAAAGACAATATTAATCTTACCCAGTTGATGAAAATAGAATTTGGTAACGATTTCTAGTTTTTTATGATGTCTAGCTAAACCCCCAGTTCTTGGGGTGTGATTATGGGTTGATTTAGCTGCTGGGTATTATTAATTGATAGTGTAAATGTTGTTTAAAAGTGATTTCATTTAGTAATTGTGGTTTAATCTAAAGGGTTGTAGTTGCAAATGCAACTCTACCTTCGTGTTTTTGGCTTTCTCGAAAGAGAGGTTTTAAAATAGAGATTGCTGAATTGATGGTTTGTGGGTATTGGGTTGTCATGGGTTCAACTCGAGAGAGTGAATCCAAAACCCTTTTCCACACATTCAGCTTGAGAGAGTGAATGGACTAAAGCGAAGGTTGTTCTTAATTGCTGCTTATTAGTCTTCGAGAGAAACCAATTTGATTCGAGGTAAATTGTTCGAGAAAAAGTTTATCCCCAATAAAGTCTAGCTTATTCACTGATTTACAACTATTCACTATTAATTGCATTCACCCATTTGTCTACCTTGTCCCATTATCTAATCACATCCCAAAAATCCCATCTATATACTTGTTATTTTCGTATTATTACAGTGGTAGCTAATAGTTGAAACCAAATCCCTCTATTATTTGACACTTGTGTCACCCCAAATTTAAACAATGCTTTTATTCATAAATGTTTTTACTTATGATTGACTTGAGCATATTCATGCTTTTCTATTAATTCTCAAATATGAACCACTCCCTTGGGACTCGACCCCAACTAATTTAGTTGGGTTATATTACTACTTAATGATCGTTGACCCTTAGTATTGGATGAAGTGTCTTTGATAACGTTAATTTAATCAGGTATGAAAAGAGATATAGCAGATTTTGTGGCTAAATGCCCTAATTGTCAACAAGTGAAGATAGAACATAAAAAACAAGCATGTATGAATCAAGAGATTACCATTCCTACATGGAAGTGGGAAGTGATAAACATGGACTTCATTACAGGTTTACGTTGTACTCGCAGACAACATGACTCCATTTGAGTGATAGTAGACAGGGTTACTAAGTCTGCTCACTTTTTGGCTGTTAAGACTACAGATTCGGTGGAGGACTACGCAAAGCTTTACATTAATGATTTAGCTAGGTTCCATAAGGTTCCTTTGTCTATCATCTCAGATAGAGGTCCTTAGTTTACCTCTCATTTCTTGAAGTCATTTCAGAAAGGTCTTGGTACTAAGGTTAATCTCAGCACAACAATTCATCCACAGACGGATGGTCAGGCAGAGCATACCATTTAGACCTTAGAGGACATGTTGAGAGCTTGTGTTATCGACTTCAAGGATAGTTGGAATTATCACCTTCCTCTTATAGAGTTTGCCTAGAATAATAGTTACCATTTCAGCATTCAAATTACCTCTTATGAGGAATTCTATGGGCGTAGATGTAGATCTCCAGATGGTTGGTTTGAAGTAGGTGACGCAGCCTTGAAAGGAACAGATTTGGTTCATGACGCTATGGACAAAGTTTAGCTCATCAGAGATAGACTTAAGACAGCTCATAGTCGCTAGAACTCTTATGCAGATGTAAGAAGAAGATACTTGGAGTTCCAAATTGATGATTGGGTTTTCCTGAAAGAGTCACCTATGAAGGGGGTAGTGAGATTTGGTAAGAAAGGTAAGCTCAGTCCTAGATATGTAGGCCCTTACAGGATTATGAAATGAATTTGTAAAGTATCTTATGAGTTAGAGTTGCCAGCAGAACTAGCAGTAGTGCATCCGGTCTTTCAGATTTCGTTGTTGAAGAGGTATATGGGTGATCTAGCATCTATAGTACCATTGGAAAGTGTGGTTGCGAAGGATAGTCTCACTTATGAGGATGTGCCAGTTAAGATTCTTGATCGTCAAGTTCAATGGTTGAGAAACAAAGAAGTCGCTTCAGTTAAGGTTTGTGTGGAGGAGTCAGTCTGTAAAGGGAGCTACTTGGGAAGTAAAGGCAGCCATGAAGGCCAAGTATCCTCATCTCTTTCCTTCCGATTCCATTCCAGCTTGAGGTAATAGTTTCTCTCCTGGTTTAAGTCATTCATGCGTAGATTCAGTCTTAGTATCATGCTCCTTCAGTTATACTTGCATTTTCAGCGTATTTGTATGTCCTTGGAACTTAGTTCAGTTATATATCAGTTTCCAGTATTTAGTGGTAGCGTTTGTAGCTTTTTCCCCGCGTGTTCAGCTAGTTTAATCTTCATTTGAGGATGAATGTTCCTAAGAGGGAGATTATGTAACACCCCGTATGCTAGAAATACCAGATCGTTGAAAATATCATAAGTTGTAGTTGCCATCAACGGCGCCACCTATGGACCGTAGCGTGACCCACATACCGTAGGTGGGGTCTCTGGTTGGAAATCTGCAGCTCCCTTTGCAGAACCCCAAAATTTTTCAGCCAAGTCTTAACCCACACCAGGACCTATGGTCCATAGGTGGGACCATGGTCCGTGGACAAGGTAAGTGGTTCAAACTCCCAAGAACCCCAAGAAAATTCTTCTAAGTCCAGAACCACGCCAGGACCTACAGACTGTAGGTGGGACCACGGTCTGTGGTTCAGACTCTACAGAACCGCACGAAAACTCAACTAAGTCCAGAACCACGCTAGGACCTACTAACCGTAGGTAGGACCATGGTCCGTGGACTAGGTATGTGGTTCAGACACCCTAGATCCTAGACACTAAAGCCAGTGGATGACTGATAAGGACGGACCATAGGTGGGACCACGGTCCGTGGACTAGGTCCGTTGCTGGCTCTGATAGCTTTTAATTCAGGGTCATTTTTGTCTTTTCCCTATGCATTGGATACCTAAACTACGCCGTTTATCCCTTAAACTATGTCATTTTTGTCAGTTTTAACCTAGTAACTTAATTAGACTAACCCAAGTCAACTCATTCTCAAAAATTCATCCAAGTTGAAAGAGAAAAGAGAGAAAGAGTCGACTAATCCTCTCCAAGAATGCAATAAGGTTTCCTCCAGTTCCAGCCTTCAAATTGAAATATTCTTCTTCAAATTCGTCACCATGTATGTGAGATTTCACTAGTGGATTCTTTTCACCCATTAGTTCCCTATAATTCAGTCAGATTCTTGATTATCTATATCAGGTTTAGACCTAGGGTTTTTAGAATTTCAGATTATTGTTGTGATTCAGCTGTTAGACTAGTCCAAATCAGTTTATCATGTTTTCGTAGAATTGTTGCTTAGTTCTTTATATGAAACTCAGAATCCTTGTTGTGTAGATTCATTTAGTTCATGAATTACACTTGCTAGGTTAGTTTATTTAGATATAATCAGTTGGGAGTAGATAAACACTGAGTGGACTAAGGGTCAGTCACCCTCATAGTCCCAGAACTACATTCCATTGTCGTATAAGTCCCCTTTATGGGCAACATATTCAGTGATCACGCCAATCATGCCTTTATACCCCTGGCATGGTATATTGGGTCCTCTCGATGGGGCGATACATCGGACTCCACAGATAGCTCTTGTGGTTTTATGTAAGTTAATAGTGACTCCCACAGTTAGACTCTAATGTATTGACCATGTTATCAGTTATAGCTCAGTATTCAGTCTAAGCATGTTTATACTTGGTCATTGTATTAAGTTAGATCAGTATTGAGTATATTTTAGTATTTACATTCAGTTCATGTTATATCATTGCTTCTATTACATTGTTCAGTTATGTATACATAAATTGTTCAGATATATCCTATCATGCATGCTCCGTACCTTTCAAGTACTGATGCATACTCCGCACTACATCTTCTCGTGATATAGGTTCAGGTCCTCAGCATTCATATCCCGCATAGATTGTTTCCTGATCTCAAGTTCAACAATATCAGTTGTGAGTCCTCATTCTTCGAGGATTATTGACATGTCTTTTATTCAGTCATTCTTGTTTTAGTTTCAGTTTTGCTAGAGTTAGTTGGGGCATGTCCCAACATCTCTCGTCAGTAGAGGCTTTTATTCATACATCGTTTAGATTCAATTTTTAGTTGAGTTTGAACTTTCAGTTGTAATTAAACTCAGTTTTATATCTTCAGACTTAGAACGGGTATCCCCCATCATTTCATTTTGTGTCATATTTCTAGCTTCCGCACAAAATTTCTATTTTTCAATAATCTTTAAGTATCCTTATGATATGCTAGTAGGGTTAGCTTGGGGTCACATGTGATGCTAAGTCCCGTTTTTAAGTCGAGGGGTAGCTTCGGGGTGTGACATTACACACCTCATCAATGAACTCTTGAGGATCATCCTCAACATAAGACCCATGGAAATCTGGAGGATTCATTCTAATAAAGTCCCTCACCCTTGTTGCCGTCGTACCCACCATTGGGTTCACGGGAGCCACAACCTCTCTATTTAATTAGGTCATCATAGCTTGGGCCAATGCATGAAATGCGATTCTAAACTCATCATTAGTCAATTGATCGGCCAACGGGTTGACCGACACTTGGGAAACCTCTTGTCTCATATTTTCACGAATATTCCTATTCCTTCTAATGGGATTCCTTTGTGGAGGCATTTTCTGAAAAGCATAAATCGGGTTTAGGAGAGAAAGACACCTAGAGTTACACTCTATCGCACAACTTTAGAGTAATGAAAGAAGTGAAACTTCCTAAACATCATATAGCCTCTCATTCATAAATGTGGCGCGCTTCACACTCATGAGAAAGATTCTACTCAACGTGGCTTATGAGACTTCCTAGGACCTTTCTAAACCTTGTGCTCTTGTTACAAAGTTTGTCACAATCCAAGGGTAAACCTAGACGTGACATAGTGTACAAGACACCGAGAGGCCCTAAACAAGACACTTAGCATACATAATAAAAGATAATAGAAATCAATATATTTAAAAGACAGTTTCAACATAAAAAAGTTTTATAGAGAAAAAGCGGAAATCTAACAATGTCTCAAGCCATCTAGTACAAAAGTGAAATTGGGACGTAACCCGTACATCAAATTCAAAACTAAAATAAAATACATAATGAAATAAAGGATTGGTCCTCTAAACATGAGGCCTCACAAATCTTCATTCTTAAACTAGTAAGAGATCCTAGCAATGGTGGTGCGAATTAGAATCGTCAGAGCCAATATTTGAAGATAAGAAATGTAGGCAAGAGTATGCATTAGTATAAAGATGCATTGAGTATGATATCCATGCATAAAAGTATGATATCATGCTAAAAAAGACATTTTCGTGATATGCAAAACATTAGATAAGAGGGTTAGAAAACATGAGTGGTACAACATGGTAAATGCAAGTAAAATCATATTTGAACCCATGTGAGATATTTCTTCAAGTAACCTTAATTCATTATTGTGGGAATTAGGCTAACCGACATAAAAACCATGTAAGCTATAACATGATCTCCCAGTGTCTCCCACATCGTAAAGGATTTTCCTACTTGCCAAGGTAGAACCATGTATCTGAGCTAAAGTGGATCCACTAGCTATCTTCTATCTAGACCATCATCCTATGGGGGCACATAGGTATGAGATAATGAAATTGCTTCTAGAAATCCGACATCAACATGGAAGAGCTTCCATCTCAATATCCTCTCGATGCAAAGCATAAATCCCATAAAGTAGTTATTAAGTCTTGACTTATCTTATCTTTAAAATACATGGATAGTCATCCCTTTTATTTTCATCGGATAGCTCCTTATATCATGCGTGATAAAACCTTTTACCGTCCATGATATTTTCATAATAACTTTTAAGGCCCATAGTCATTCACTCAATGCTAGAGATGCCCCTCATACTAATGGAAATAGTTTTGCAATCGTGGCCTATAATCATTGATGGCATGTCCAGATACCATACTAATCAAGACCTAATTTAGGAAAATAGCCCGAAAATCATTGACGGCAAATCTAGATGTCATTAATGTCATGTGGCCAAGCTTCATAGAACATAAATACAATCTCATCTATAGGCTTTCTTGAGTCATTAACATACTTCCATGAACATGCATTCTTTTCATAAACTTCATCAAGTCTTCAAAGTAAATGCATCTTCAAATTCATTTACATATATTTCATAAATAGAAGACATGCATATTTTCATAAATTCGTCTTTCATAGTTCAAGACCCATATTATAACAACATAGCTTAGAAAACATGGGTTATGCATGGATTCATGGGAAATTTACTTAAAAACATGAAATTACTTCAATAAATGCATAAAAGTTAATAAATCAATCAAATAAATGAACATTGAAAGGAACCCACGACAATTGAAGAAAACCCTAACTCAATTGGAGAATTCTAACTTTTAAATTGGAGAATTTGGGAGCTCCATAGAGGAAAGGGCTCCATGGATGAAAACTATCATACCTTGATTCCAAAAGCTTGGAAGCAATGGAGGATTTGGAGGCTTGGTCTTGAAACCCTAGATTTCCTCTTCAACTTCTAGAGAATGAAATATTTGAGAGAAGGAGTCTGATCTTCTTCTGAGAATTTGAGAAAATGAATTGTGTTTGGCTGATTTGGGGATTTAAAATCATTATATAGGGATTTGGGTAGAAGGAAAAACAACATAGTATTGAGTTAAAACAATTGGAGAAAAGATTCAACAGTCCCTAACTGAAAACTGCCGAATTGGACACATGATGAAATTCTGCTTGACAGTTCTTCACTATTTCTGGCATAACTTTTAACTCCGAACTTGGAATTGGGCAAACTCGATGGCGTTGGAAAGAGAACTCAGAGACCTTTAATTTGATAGATCAATTTCCACCTAATTCGTTTTGTGCTAAAAGATATGATTCTTTGAAGTTGACGCTAAACTCTAAGTCTACTGAAAACCTTTCACGGATGACTTCACGGTCCGTGTGGGGCTGCACGGGTCATTGTGATGCCCGTGGTCCTTGACAACTGGCTAGGGGAGAGCCTCCACTAACTTGACCCACCTTACGATGAATTTTACGGTCCGTGATGCTTACTACGAGCCGTTTAAGGGTCCATGGGAGAGGAACCTTTTTGGGCAAGTTCTTGAACAACTTCACGAGCACCAATACGGGTCGTGGTCCCCTTCGCTTCTCGTCTAGTGCTCTATGGAGGGTCCCATGCTCTAGTTTTGGGCTTGTTACTTGCCCGATTGACCCCTTTCTAGCCTTTCCCGGATCTGAAGTGTTACAATATGTTAACCACAATAGCATACAAGTGTTAGAATCATGTGTTAAACAATGCTATTTCATAGCCAGAAGTCAAAGAAATTTGTTAGAACTCAATTTGGAACCATAACATTCATACTAAATTTTTTCACCCTAACAGAATATAGTCCTAGGTGTCGCAAAATTGAAGTCTTGTTCTCTTAAGTGAACAATGCAGAAGCGACAAGAAGACCGCTTAATGGTTAATTGCAAAGGTGAAGGGGTATCGCTTAAGCGAACATTGCTTTTGCGATAGCGAGTCCTCGTTTGCGAAAAGTCGACTCCCTTCAGCAAGAGAAACCAATTTTTATTTCACTTTTTAGAATAAAATTTCAAATAACATATGTGTAAAATCAACAACCACCAAATAAACAAAAAAGAAGCTCAATAATTTCAGCACGACAAGTTTCGGAAATCTTTGAGTTCTTTTGGGCATTTTATTAAACACATGGTGCCCAATCTATTTTTAACAATTAGATGATGAAATAGGTACTCAAGACTTCTCCAAATACTTCAAAATCAGCCCACACACATGCATTTATTAATTTAATTAAAGAAATTGTCCAACACATTCACAATTTTAACCCCCCAAGTTAGAGAAGTTACTACCCACTAAATACCCCCAACTTTCAAAAAGCAATCAAAAGTAAACAATGATTATTACCACATAAAGAGAGTAGGAATAAGATAAACATACAGGATTGTGTCTTCACAATCAAGACCAAGAGTTTGGAATTATTTTGAGTCAATTGAAGGGAGAGAACAAGAAGTTTGACCTTATATGTGAGTTTTATCTAGTTGGCTTTCTTTCACTGCCTTTTGAAATTCGTTACCTTTGCTTACGCGACGTCTGATCTTTTTTACGACTGCTAAAGAAAGGACGGATTTCACTTAAGAGAGTGTCCCTACGCTTAAGCGATGTTCGCAAGAGGGCGCTGCTTTTATATCTATCTTCATCTCTTCTCTTGTTTTGGTTTCAAACCATTTAAATTCGAACATAAATTGGATCTCATCACACCAAGAAAGGTTCAAGTCATGCGCCCCTTCTTCACTCTTATCGACATTGGGTAATGAGGATTTTTCACCCTCATTATTTCTATCACCTTAGTCATAAGACTAGCAAGTCCAAACTCAAGATCGACCATGCCATAGAACAAAGCTAGGTGCCCTTTTTGAAACCCATCCATTTCTTGGGAGAGTAGAAATAGGGCTTTCTTTCCCAGTTGAGTTTTTCATCCACGATCCTAAGCCTCATTTACTTATTACATTTTATTCGCCAAAAGGCCATGGGTCGGCTTAAGGCATACCACTCACAAAAATGTAATGATCACAAAAAACCATAGAATCAAAAATAAAATAAACCAAATACAACAATTCACAATCTAAATAGAAACAAGTAACTAGAAATTCTAAATCAATTCAATATGTTTGATTGATCCCCCGTAGCGACACCATTTTGGATAACACTTAAATGCCTTCCTTAAAACAAATTAAAAAGAGGAAATAGTCATCGTCAATAAAAATAACCAGCTAAGAGTCGGGGTCGAATTCCACATAGAATAACGTGTCGACGATTGTAAAGATAAAGGGTAAGTAGATACTAGTTTGAATTTAAATATACAATGTACAAAAAATATCACATAGAAGGCAATTTTTATAACTACACTTCTAATGGGGGCAAAGACGATATAGTTAACACTCAATGATCCATTGCAATTCAATCCAAGGTCAATCACTAATAGATAGTCTGAGTCATCTTAATTCAACCCTAATCTCCTTTCGGTCTCAAAGGGTTAAATTGTGATATATCCTTTCAATCTCAATCACATTAATACAAAACACCCTACTACCTTAACTAAGACTTTACTTTTTAGGAAGCCTTGAATTCAAGAATTAAACCCTAAATTTTCTCCTTTATGTCTCAAATTCAAGATTCAAAGTTCAAATGCAATTATAATCTAATTCTCCACTTCAAAGATTCTATATTCAAGGAACAGATGAAGATCAGAAGCGAAGGTTGAGTGTGCACTCTCAACTCATTAATTCAAACATGAAAACTAGATTGAACCTATTTCATAAATTCAAACATGGAAACAATGAATTACAAAAGTAGTAAAGCAATAATTCAAACACCGAAATAACTTTGCTATTTCTAGCACAAAAGCCCCAATTTAATACAAGTAATTACATCCACAATCCTAGCATTTAATAACAAGGAAATGAAGAAAGGTAAACTGTATTTACTAATATCGATCATGATCTCCAAATCCACAAATGAAATGTGAGGCAACTTGCATTCAGTATCTCAAAAGTGAATGTAAGTTCACTTAAGCTAACTCTGCCTTTTTGGATCAGTTCATAGAAGTGAACGCCTCCACTTGCTGAAGCGACCTGTTGACCTTGTTGACTAGTTTGCTTAAGCGTACAGTTATCCGCAGGATCGAGACTTGAGGCTTGTTTTCTTCTAGGTTTTTATCTTTTTCAGCTTCTACTCTACTTTTGCTGATCCTTTTCTTTCCCTACATGAAAACACCTGAAACAACACAATTCAAAGTATAATTAGCCTCTTTATCTACTTTAGAGCAAAAATATCACCAAAAAGAGCCTCAAATTAGTGCAAATTCACCACTCATCACATATTCTACATCATTTTGACCCCAACTTTAAGTCCTATAACTACCCTTCTACCCCTAAAATACCCCAACTCTCTCTAGTTTAAGAAGAAAGCTAGGGTTTCAAGATACAATTCTCTAATTCCTCCATTACTATTGAGCTTTATTTATCAAGGTATGTAGGGTTTCATCAATGTGTTCAATTCAAGCATTGAGCCCCAAATATTTCTCAATTCTCCACGTTCAATTTCATCAAATAGATTAAGTTTTATTCAATTCTTCATGGGTTCTAATTGTGTTTATTCATTTGTTTCAACTTTATCTTATTAAGATTGTTTTGATTCAATTTCATATTTTTCAAGTGATTTACTAAGAACCCGTGCATTTTTAATTTTTTTGACTATGAACTCTTAAAGAAATGAATTTATGAAGATATAAGTTTATGAAGAAAGCTATGAATATATGAATGATAAATTTATGGAAGTGTATGCATTATTTATGAAAAGATGTTCTATAATGTAGGTCATTTTTAGGTAAGCATCAATGAGATTGTGGAAGGACCTTCTCACATATTAAGGAATCATGATTAGGTGAAAGGTTTTCTCACATATGCACAATTCATGATTTAAGGATCTACTCTATGATGATTTAAGCTTTAATTAGTAACTTAATTATTCTTATCCATGAATGATGATACATATAATGAATATGACTACTCCGTTGGGATGTTACTTAGCATCGTGAGGACGTTGAGATGGAGCCTCTCACTTTAGAAGAGGTGAAGTCTTAAAAAGCAATATCGTTGTACCTAATTGTCGCGACCCAGGGATACACCCTAGATGTAACATTATGTATAGGATCCCGAGACACCCCATACAAGCCGCTTAGCATTCATAACATAATAAATAGAACAACAGGAGTAAAAACAACATTTAAGTCCAATAGTTTTATAAAAGGAAAGTGGAAGTCTAAAACATTGGTTCCAATAGCCATCTAGTACAATAGAATGAAATTGGGCCTAGCCCATACATCATGTCCAAACCTGAAATATATGAAGTAAATTAAGAACAATGAAAGTTCATCCTCAAAACATGAGGACTCACAAAATCTCGGGAACCTCGCAATCAACCACTAGCCACGAAACTGAGAAACCTAACTTTCGGAACCTATATTTGGGGAAATTTAGGCAAGACTATGCGTTTGTACAAATCAATGTACCACATATGATAACTATGCATAAAACATTTAAATCATGATAAAAGTGGACATTTCATGACATGAAATTGACCAAGCTAAAATAGCATATAATATGATTAGAAAACATAAATTATGGTCAATGCAAGCTAACATCCTTAAAACCTTTGAACACATATGAGATACTTCTTGAAGTAACCTTAGTTCATTATTATGTGGGAATTATCCTTAACAAACATAGAGACCATTGATGTGAGGTCAAAATACATATTTTTAATCATTATTTGCCTCACATTTAGTATTTATATTTGTCCTTTATGATCATAAATTTTATAGATTGTGCTAAATTGTGTATTTTATTTGTAGGATTAAATTGATGGAAAATTGGAGATGTTTGGAGCTAAAACGAATTAAAGATGGAAAGTTGAAGAAGGAAATCAAGCAGGCAGCTTAATGGAAATAAGTTAATATAATATTAATATAATTTATATGCAAATAAGGAAAGAAAAAC
>JAJOOO010023930.1:0-24783 GCA_029582685.1 Solanum piurae
ATAATTGATAACTTTTGGCATGAAATAGGTAAGAAATGTGTGAATAAGAATTGTATGAAATTTGTATACTGATATAACATATGTGTTTTTACTTTTGTGTTCTGTAATAACATATGAAATTGTTTTAAAATAACATATGTATTTTTACTTTTGTATGAATTTTGTAAGCATAAAAATGGTATGAAATTTGTATATTGATATAACATATGTATAAACGTTATTTGTACTTTTGTATGATATAATATTGACACAATAATTTATGATGAAATGGAAAAATATGCAATTCAAAAAGTGTCGGAGCAGAAATTATTGTCGCCTGGTTCAAAAAGAACTGTAGGGAGACCACAACTTGTAAATGATTTGCTGATGTGAAATTCAAGAGGTCTAAGGTTACGTGCAGTATATGTCGTCGGGAGGAACACAATAGGAAGACATGTTCAAATTACCCTTCTGAAAAAAAGACATAATTTATTTTTATTTTTATTTGGTTATTTTATTGTGGCAAACTCATGTTTCGATTTATTTTGTCTTTTAAGTTAATGAATTATAATTTCAGAATATTTATGATGTGTGCTAGTTAATCATTTGTGTATTCAATGTTTTTCAAATGTATACTAAAAAAATAGGTAATGTTTGTATGCGATTGATATTGACTAGAAAAATTAAGTCAAATCTTAGTATGAAATTGGTATACATTTGGTATCCAACTGACGTCCCAGTGGCAAAATTGAAAAAAAAATATGTAATTGAGATTTCAACTGAAATAGTCAACGAAAAACTAATTAATATTGTATCCAATTTGTATAAATTTAGTATTAAATTGATATCTCATTGGAAAATTGAAAAATCAACATGTGGTTGAGATTTCAATCAAATTAGACAACCTAAACAAGTTAATGTTGTATTCAATTGGTATCCAACATATATCCCACTTGAAAATGAAAAAAATTACAAAATGTAACTGATATTTCAACCAAATTAGACAATAAAACAAGTTAATGTTTTGTCCAATTTATATACACTTGATATCCAACTTGAAATTTTAGAACAAAGACAAAAAATAAAAATGTATAAAATTAGTATCCAACGGGTATAAATCCAGGAAGAATAAATCTGGTTGTAAAACAATGCATATTATATATTGTTGTCAGAAATTGTAGCAAAAGAAATATACATTACCCACAAATCTAAAACATGTAATTAAAAGTCTAAACTGCAATAATTAATACAAGTTCTATATTTTCCTTTCTCTTCAATTTATATTCCGTATTCAAGTGTGATTTTTTTTTATCATATTGAAGCTAAAACTTAAGAAATCCTTATTAAAGATTTTATGATCTCATATTATCTATATATATCAATAAATTTCAGAATTAAATATACTTATTTCACCAACAAAACAATATTTTAGATATAGAAAAACACACCAAAAACAAGTTCAAAACTTAAGTAAAACGATTTTTTTCTCAAGAAATCAAGTTTTAGATTAATTAAAATAACAAACGAAATAAAATTTTCAAAATATAGAATTCATAATTCTAAAAAAATCAGATTAAAAAAAACAATATCAAATTTTTTTTAAAAAAAAACATCAAGAAAAGCAAAAAAAAATAGAGTAAAGAGAGAGAAAATTACATGTTAAAATATACGGTGATAAATTTATTTATTTTTTAAAAATTAAAGGCCCCAATAGTCATTAATAAATAAAATTTATTTGAATAAGTTAATAAATCCCTTAAAAGGTGTAATAGATAATTACAAATTGATTCTCTCCCATTAATATTATTTCTCTCACCTATTAATTATATAAAAGGAACTGCAATCAATATAATTAAATAATTAATAATATAAAAATATAAAAAGATTAATCATTTAATAAAGTAAATTTTAATTGATTTTTAAATAAAGTTAAATTTAATTGATATGTTATAACCGTAATTAAACAGTTATAAGTAAGAATTTTTTAAGAGTATGTTTAAAACTTGTAATATTGTCTCTTAAATGTGTATATGGTGTGATTTTTCCTTTAATAATTGCCTTGAACTTGCTATTTGATAAAAAAGTAATAGCTTCAGAAATTTGAATAGGTTAAACAAAAGAATAAACATTCACTAGAAGTATTTTGATTTTGATTATTGATAATAATAAAAGCAAAATAAAATCTCATGCATTACTAAGAACAAGAAAACACCTTGTGTCTGAGCTTGGTCCAAGGCCATAAACATTGTAAACAAACTGATGATAAATCAATTCTGCATTCACTGGAATTTCAAGATTGCATCAGACTTGGAAACAACAACATTCATTCAAGTTGATTCAGGAGTCACTATTCATCACGGGAATCATTACTCATAATACGATACAAGTAAGAAGTCATCGAAGATTATTTTGATGTTAGGACCAACAAGGAAAGAAGGTTCTGTCGTTGTCTACACAGTACGATGAGTGAAGAATATGACTTCCCATATTTTGGAAATAAAACATTGCAAATGAATTCACACAGTACTAGTTTTGGAGGGGGCATTGGACATGGAAACAACATAGACAGAAGCAGGCTGAGGAGTCACCATCTATCACAGAACTGATCTTTTCCTTGAAAATTACATTTGCTGTGAGGGCCAAACAGGAAGGAAGGGTGTGTCCTTTAGCGACTATTCCATGATAAAAGGAAGGTGTGGTGGAACAAGAGTGTCTTCAATTGATATCGCGTAAAATTTGGTTAGCAATGGAAAAATCAGGAACTATGTCCACCGGAACCTGAAAATTAAGAGGAACTAATGAAACACAACCTTCAAAAATTTCCAATGAGAAGTACATAAGTTCAAATAGAATAATCAGATCATACAAAATTGAATCACAATCAATAGTCAGTCTAGGAAAAATATTTCTTTTTGACAAGGTAAAAAAAAGATCTTAAGACTGTTCAGTTAATTCCCTATTATCATGCAAACTATACATGTTAAAGGCTTGAACCAAGATTTTGGCATTGCATTGAGGCACCAAATCAGAGAACGGGAAATTTGTTGACGCAAGTAGAAAACAGCTGCTCTTTATATATTCTATCACAATATTGCATTGGAGCCCTTGCTTTAAGCCTCAAATTACTATGACACACACACACACAAACACAATTTGCATAAATGTTAACCAAAGGTTTCTAATTACTTCTACCAAGTTCACTGTTAAAGTGAATGGCTAGAGGGGCAAGACTACTTTGAGGGGAAGAGAGGCATTTGGCAAGGGACCCTATGTCTCCTCTGCTCTTTGTGCTAGTAAATGGAGTACTTGATTAGAGCCCTCAGGAAAATGAGGTGATCTGACAGATTTCCAGTTCCATCCAATGTGCAAAACTACTAGGCATACACACCTAATTATTGCTGATGATTTGATGCTATTTTGTAAAGAGAATCTATCTTCTATCAACAGTTACAGAATTATGGAGGTAACTAATCACTTAAGTGATGTTTCTGGACTTGTGGCTAATCTGGACAAGTCAAGTTTCTTCCTAGCAGGTATTGATGAGGTAACCCAAGGATACTGAGCAGTACAGGTATCTCTTTAGGCTCTTTGCCTAATAGATATCCAGGACTTCTTGTATCCTCCAACTAGTAGAATAAGGTGGAGTGTCATATGCTGGTAGACAAAATTACAGGCAGGATTAACAATGGTTACTCTAGACATCTTTCTTATATTGGAAGATTACAAATTATTAGTGCTGCGCTCTTCTCTATTCACAACTTTTGGCAGGCTGTGTTTATTCTGCCTCAAAATGTGCTTATAGAAGTAGACGGGAAGAGCAGGAAATTTATCTGGAGGAGCTCTGAGGGCATTTGTATATAATCAAGACATACTATGTGGTGGGCATGGGGACTATGGGGGTGAGGGTGGGGGTGAAGATGAGGTGTGTTGGAGGGTCGGGAGGACACAATTAATGTGGATTATCACTTATAGAACTTGTTTTCCCTACTTTCATTTAGGAAGTCATTTTCCTCATTTTTAAGAAACTTATTTTCCTAGAGAAAAATATTTTGACCAACCGAACATGGAAAAATCAAAAAGCATTTTCCAGAAAATGTTTTCCTCCATATCGAACACACCCTAAATACAACTCAGTTTCCTCAGCTATTTCTCGTTGTCCCATTTGATTGATCTGTAGATCACAAAGCAAGTCCTTCCTCTCATTAATACATGAATTTTATTAAGTTTGTTCAAGGTCTCTTATAAAGGTTGATTTAAGATCACAAATTGCATTGTGCCGCATCAGTTTACGGCCTCTTATGATGATATATTACATTGCAGATAGTAGCAATACTCCATCTAAAACTAATCCTTGGAGTTTAGCTCCTTGAGAACACGGAAGACTCAATGATAAGGTCGGGCTATTTACCTTTCAATGGGTACGATTATATGCTTAATACACAGATCATGATTTTTCATTGGCAAATGCCCATCTAGGTCAAATCTCCATTCTTTAACACCACACTACTTATGTTACCATTATTAAAAAAAACCACATTATTAAAATATTGAAATAAATAGTATAAAGGCACCCGAAACTTAAATGTCAGAAATTAAACAAAAGTAATTTTAGGCCAATTGCACTCGGGCCTCGGCATTCAATTACTAGAACAGCTATTGGTGATAACAAAGAGGGATTATACCTGAACAGTCTCCAGCTTTTCCAGTGCGTGTTTCAGTGGTGGTGTCATCACACCATATTTCTGAAGAAGTGTTTTAGCACCTTCCTTGTCGCCTCTTGCTTGTATTGTCAGAATTTCTCTGCTTAAGCTCGCAACACTATCTTCAACCTTTGAATAGAAGCAAACAGTGACTTCATTGGAAGAATCAAGTGAACTATGAAATAGCGATTCTCATGATCTCGTACCTTTTCAAAATCAACACCAAATGTTTCATCAGGATGCAAAATAAATGCGCCTTTCTCGAAAAGATAATTAAACTGCAATGCCTGTCCTTTCCTGATTGTGTTTGAAAAATTAAAGGCTACTGAGAGCAGACAATGTGGAACGTTAAAGACTAATGAGGATAACAAATTGACAACAATGCCTACCCATGAGCTTCCTCTAATCCAAAGCGTACTGAGCGGAAACATCCAGCAAGAAAAGAGACATACATTGACTTGGCCAGGCTCTTTGGAAGCAAATCCTGAGTCATATAAGAACAAAGATCATTGTCTTTTGATTTTGATTATCACAAGGGAGAGAAGGAATGTAATACTGGTATAGTGGTATTCATTCTCAAATTGAAAGATCTTGTGAACTTCTACTAGTAACCTTCAGCCAGCCAAATCACATATATTTGCCACAAGTTTGTACATGGAAAGGCAATAAGATAGCTAAATAAAACATTAAAAAATCCTCTAAGAAGTGATATTCTAACAGGTTCATACACTAAATATTGTTCTATTGAATACAATCTTCCAGTTTCTGATGATCCCCATCTCCTTGCGAAGACCAGAAAAGGCAACAAGATACTTTCAAAACTCAGCATTGTAAATTTACCAAAAGAATAAGTTACGGCAGGAAAGAAGCCCAAAAAAAGTGACAAGGCTAAAAACTTTTACGAAATTAGAAGCTCATCCGAGAGAAAAACGTGATTTTCTTAGTATGTACATGCATAACAGATCTCTTACTTGTTAGGGACTGTCACAATGTTAATAAATCTGCCATAATGAAAAAGGATGCTCTCAGGCACGAGTCCCAAGGTTGAAAGTTAGAAGTCCCTTTCGGGCTTCTGAATCTACTACAGGGGTCTTACACCATTGGAGATCCATCATTTTTCTTCCTTTCTACCTTGTTTCTTTCTTTCTGGTCTGAGATGGAAAATAGCATTTTCTTCAGAATGGGGGGAAGTCTTATGACATAACTGCCTCTTCTACAGCGACGGGGGTATGGTTTGATTGGGTGGAGAGTTCGAAACTCTCTATGAGAAAGACTGATCCTCAGCAGAGGTGCTCTGTTATGGCTATGTAAGAGGCTCCATGAAGCTTCAGCAAATAGGGGAAAGAGTTTCAAGTCATGGAGACGCAAGGACATCACCACCTATACTTATTGCACCTAAAAGTTCAATAAATATGGTTATCTCATTATTACAGTTGAAGGATCAGCAGAACAGTCATCATAGAACCAGAGACTAAATTTAATGAAGGTTGGGAGAATCTAGCAGGTAGAATTGAAGACTTCATTAATAAATTCTCAAGCACACAGTACACCACTGAGGACAGGGCACTGTGGAAGGAAGTCATTGTGACAGTATGGTAAAGCTAGCCCCTGGTGCACAGAAATGGTAATTGATACCTATGGAGCAGGAGTGTGGAGAATTATTAGGAACTTATGGTAATCAATGGAAGACAAATTTGCCTCAAGGTTGGCAATGGTGCAAGGATAAAATTTTGGAGAGATAGGTGGAATGAACAAACCTATTTCTTCTTTGTCTAAATCCTGAGGTGACAGTCTAGGAGTGCTGGTCCACACAGGGGTAGGATATACCTTTTAGGGACTTCTAAATGATTGAGAGATAGAGAGTGTAGCCCTTATACTGGGGAAAGTAGGGAAAGTTTTTGTCACTAATACAGAGGCTAATAGAGCTCTTTGGAAACTCGATAGAAATGGGATATTGTCTGTAAAGAGGCCTTCAGGTGACTAATGAGAATGATCAGTTCAAGTGGAACTACTTTCGGAAAAGAAACATTCCTACCAAAGTAAAGTGCTTCACTTGGTTGGTTATAAAAAGTGCTTGCCTAACTCAAGAAGTGCTACAGAGGAAGAGAAGAGACAACTCGTTCCTAGGTGTTTTCTGTGTATGGTGACTGAGGAGACAAACAAGCACCTTTTTTTGCACTGCAAGTACGCTGCTCAGCTGTGGAATTAGTTTCTCAACATCACAGGCAATAGCTGGACCATGCCTGAGCATACATCAGACCTTCTTAGCTGCTGGATAATAAGGGGGGGAGTAAGAGCCAGAAGAGATGGTGGAGACTGATTCCTTCATGTATATGGTAGTCAGTATGGAGGGAGAGAAATGGTTGAAGATAGGTCCAATTCCATTCACAAAGTTAACTGAAATTGTATGTATCTTTACTTTTTTGGTGTAACCAGTAATGTATAGAGGATTCTGAGCAGACTATAGATCTGATACGGAGTTCTTTTGAGGTAGCCAGCATTTCCTTAAATGCTGATTTATACAAACTTAGCAGCTTAAAAAAAAAAAAAACAGATCAATTACTTGGTTTCAATAAGGATTGGACAAACTAGGCTTTGTTGGAGGGTTCATGTGCTGCGTAAATAGAGGCAAAAGTCTCTCTCATGAAGATGCAATCCATATGGAGACTTTCTAAAACATAAGCTACACATATTTCTTGAAGTAACTAGATAATCATACAACTTGATTTCCCTGACAGATTTTAAAACAACCATTAAGTATATTACTGATATTTTATATGCAGATTAGCTTCAACCTGTTGTAAAACTTTTGTTGCCACACAAAATCTGGTTTGCCAATCAGATCCATCTTTTATTTAGGACTCCAAGAAAACATAATTTGAACAAAAAGCCCAACTGGTTAAGGTTACATTTTTAAAGAGGTAAACCACGATATTCTATTTCTCTCCCCAAGAAACAAAGCCTAAAGTAAATTTTCCTCATTAAACCACAAAAACAGATATAAAACCTAAGAAAAGCAATGTAAATCAGCTAGTCCCCAAGCAAAATTGTAACTCCATATGCAAGAGTGAACTGTTCTTAATCAGCTGTCATTTAGTTTCTTACCTTATCCATTAGAAACCTAAGCGCCCAAAGCCCAACAATATCTGCCTTTGCTTCTTCTAGTGATGAATGAAGTTCTTGCAGCTCCTATATAATAAGGTACAAGAGAATCTTATGTCAAAATGATATGAGAACAGATAAAAAGACAATATTTGAAAGAAAAAAAAATCTGTCTAGAAGCAATGAGATGGAATCTGATTCTTTAAACAACAATTAGATGAATACGGACATAAATTTGGAGAAATAAAGCACAGTTAAAACTGACTAATCTGACTGTCGACTTCTGCCCATTCGGAAGTGTGATTGTGTGAGGCCCGATTCCATGGCAGCATTCATGACAAATTGTGTGTGTAAAGAAAGAGTCAAAGTCCACAAGCTCTCGTTGTTCTTCCATAATACACACATTAGCTATAGGCTTAAGGATAAGCTTGAACCTGATCAAAGAACCAGAGGAAGTACATTATATAAGCATGTCACAGGTACCTAAAACTGTTTGTTTGATAAGTGACTTAGAAAATCACAGGAAGGGGAGGAAAATGAGTTCGTACTTAGCTTCTGAAACATTCTTAAGCATGACCATGGACGTTCCTCGATCTTTTACTATTCTTTCATCATTAGGAAGATTAAATGCGACTGTTTGAGGACCCTTCACATCCTGCCAAAGAAAGGAGTACTTGGATTATTGTAATATTTGGTTGTAGTTACTGTTCAGTATGCTTTGTGATGCTTTCACCTCGTTTATTCTTTATTGGATTGCTTTGGACTATTTTTTCTTGAGCCGAGGGTCTATCGTAAACAACCTCTCTACATATGAGGTAGAGGTAAGGTCTGTGTACACTCTACCATCCCAGACCCACTTTGTGGGACTATACTGGGTATGTTGTTGTTGTAACCTGAAATGATCTATTTTCCTGGTACCTCGATTATCGTATTGTAGTTTCTGTTCTATTACTATCTGTAGTTTTTGTTATTATCTGATGTTTCTTGTACTCCCAATACTTCTTTTTTCTGGACTGTTTTTCCTTGAGTCAAGGGTCTATTGGATAAAGCCTCTCTACCTCTAAAGAAGGGATAAAATATGTGTACACTCTACCCTCTCCAGAGACCTCACTTTGTGGGACTACACTGGGTATGTTGTTGTTGTTGTAACCTGAAGTGGCCTATATATTGGTATTTGTTCCTACTTTGGTGTAGTGTGATTTTCACAAGAAAGGAATAAGGTGCCAAGCAGGAACTGGCTGTGCTGAATTGTTGGTAAGAACTAAGAACCGAGAACAATGTTTTTAAAAAAAAAAAAATGAGCATCAGTTCGTATAAGGCTAACTCTCACTTCATGTGCAGTCAAAACAACAATTTGCAACTTCTCAAACAAAATATATGTTATACATTGGGTTAGCTTGGAAGTTCCTGATCCAAGTATATGTTACATTGTTCCCATTTCAGCACCTGGTTTACAGACATTTTAGTAAAAGAGACAATCTTTACTCTAAATTTCAAGGAAAGAAATCCAACTATAGAAGAAATCGAGGAGAACAATTTTCAGCCTATTTCTTTTTAAGTGGAGTTAAATAGATCAGTGCCATTCGCCTTTGGAAAGTCCAGACATTCTTTTGGAAGGCATCATCTCGTGATTTTTTCTGACTCTTCCTCCCCCCCCTTCACGCCCAGACCCAACTAGAGCATGGACCAGAAGCCCAAACGAGGATAAACCTGGCACTGATACCATGTAAAGATATGACAACTGGACCAAACTCAACCTCAAAAGCTAGCTCATGAGGGGAGGATTGCCCAAGTCCATATAAGTAGACCACCAGTTCATTCCCCAAACAATTGTGGGACTTTAGCCCACTCTAACAATCAGTAAAGGTATCCTTCCCCTCCATTTCTACCCACTTTTATATGGGAAAAGCTTGATATTAGATACAACAAAAATAAAACAAAATAAGATAAAATTTATCCCTCCCTCCTTTGCATCCTCAAGTCTTCAGTGCTTTTCTCCCTTTCTTTCAGTCCTAACCGTGTGCAATATTGTTCCACCTCATCCAGCAAAAGAGCAGAGGCCACAAGATTTACTCAGAAGAAGGCTTAAAAGAATAATCCCATAATCTTGGAAAAATATCTTACTTTGTGAAGCCTTGGAGTACACAATCACAGATACAAACTCACAGTACATATGTAAGACTTTTATCTGATATTTTCTTCCCAAAAATGCAGTTCTTGTGAGATAAAGATAAGAAACATTTGCTTTTAGATGAGTTGCACAAGGAGAAAAAAAGATTTAAAAGAAAATGTATTAATAGAGACTCACCCCTGCATTGTAAAGAAGCTGAATAACCCGGATGGGGGCAGCTGTAACATTTTCTGACTTGTAAATATCGTCCAGAGGAAGATTCTTCTCCAAAACCTAGAATAGGTTATTTTCAGCAAGGAACAGAAGAAATAAAGAAATTTTGGAGCCAAAGCTGATCTAGCATGGGAGGTTTATAGGCACCTGCAGCTGATCACCAAACAATTTGAGTTGAGCTGTTGCTTCGTCATCACGGACTCCTATAAATGCCTCAAATGTTGCCTAGCAGATAAGATAACATTAGCTACATGTATCACAAGAAAAATGTACGAGGTCCACATTTCCAATAACAATTTATTGTCAGCAAGCAAAAGATTTTCATTAATATCAAAAGGAGCCAAGCACTAGGATCGTGCTGGACATTACGAAAAGGATCCATCAGTTACAAGCTACTTTATGTAATGAGCTAATCAATCAAACAGATCCAGAAGGTTGGGCCATGCCAAATTTCGTTAACTCGGTCATTTCGAAAACTCTGGCATATGAGCTGCTACATGGATACTGTCTAGGATACATCAACTGTAGAATGGCTACACATGCAATGTCAAGTTCCACAAGATTCTAAATAGAGTGAGCTTCCCGAAAGAAAACTAAGTCAAAGACAAAGTATAGTATATGCGACTCCCACAGAGGAAAATGCATGTAGCAAGCAGTGATCATCAAATTTATATATATTAAGTATTGTATCTGCGACTAGAGGCGATATTAAGTGGAATAATGCACCTTTCATTTATATATGTTTCCAGTTCACTAATCAACCGAACAAATCAACAATATGAGATCAGTTTTTTGATAATGATTTTAATATCTCAATCTTGGCCAGCATTCGAAAACCAGCTGAACTACTACTTATTTTTCAAAAAAATTGGAGCAATGTATTTTTCTATCATACCAAACACACCCTTAATTACTTCAATCTTTTTCCTTTCTTTTATTCTTAATGGAGGGTTCTTGGTAGATTTTATCTCAGAAAAAAAGAGCTAGAGAATAATAAACATGGTGATGATATGAAGTGATTTAACTGACGTGTTTATGTTATTCATGTCAAGACAAGTGAGAAACACATGAAGTGAAGGTGTTTAAAACGTACATTCTGATCAAGTTGAGGTGCTATTTGAGAACTGTAATTTTAATAATCAGAAATAGAAATCTGTGAATGATACTGCATGATGTTTGACCCTCATTATCAAACAGGTAAGCCAATGTGGTACTACACCAAATAGTTAGCTTGAGCATTCTGGATCAAGGCAGAAAATTAGAATCACAGTAGAAATTGTAAGCAAGGGTTGAGTTTCAAAAGTTGTTGATACCTTGTATCCAAAAAGTGCATCTTCATAAGTTTCATACGGGCCAATAGTGACATCCAACTTGGAGTCCTTCATAAGTTAGAAAGCAAAAGAACATGTCAGCTCTAAGAATGACCGTCAAACCTAGAATGAAAGCACATGAAAGGGCCACATACGGCTTACATAACATGCCGAAACTCATCAAGGCATCCCCCCCCCCCCCCGGACATCAAGGTATTTAATTTGGGAAGAGTTGGAAAAACCAACACATTAAAGAATTACAGAGGAAATTGGTTCCACAGATTAACCAAATGTGCAAGGACAGTACAGACACCAGCATCAAGTTAATGAATTTCATTTGATAATCCTAACTTGGCTAAGCTAATAAATAAAGTTAAGTCAAACAACTGAATTTGATAATCCTAACTTTGCTATTCCTAGATCATGAAGCATTTGAAAAAGAAAAATTAAAAAAAACGAGAACCCAAAAACATAAGCAAAAGATCAACAATATACAAGGAAGAAAATGATTTCATTATATATAGGACAGTGCTGATGTCAATTCCCAAAGTTTAGATACCAAAGTTGGCAATTTATTGGTAATGAATTAGACTAATTTTGATGATTCTCGTTCTGCCAGCACTATCTTACTCAACAGTTTGACAAATCAATTGCAAAAGTTGCTCAAATTGTTAAAGTTAAAGCACAGTCTTGTGTACGATTAATATTCATCTGATAAGCTTTCTTAGCCATTGTGTACGAAATGCCTACCCATCAGCTCAAAAAAAGCCACTCATGAAAGATCTTCATAAAATTAAATAGTTCCAACATATGCACTACAGACAGATAGGCAGTAGTAGCATACTAACCAACTCCATCCAGGCGATATCTGAATCATAATAGTCATTTGAAAGAAAAGCATCAGCCTTGCTATAAAGAAGTTTCTTTAAGCTGAAAAGCAGAGCAACTTACTAAGTCAACCTGCATTCAACATAATTAAATACCTAAAACAAATTGAATACCTAGATGAGCTGGTCATATCTCCTGCTTTACGGAGCAAGGTGGCTGCTTCAGCAAGAAGAGAGTTGTACTCTTGAGAATAAGGAACCACATACAGATCTTGAGGAGAGCTAGTGACATTTCCCATTTTGTGGGATATTGAATCTTCAGAAAATGATTCACTATGCCTTCTAATAACATTAAAAAAGCCCATTGCTTCTTCCTGTTTATCTTGTTGAAGACTATCTTTCCATAAGTTGAATTCCTAAAAAAGAAAAAGGCTTAGATAATGAGGGTAAAGACTATTTTTACAGCAAATCACAAAGTGATTACCATGGTAATACCATTTTGTCCATATCTGGTGGATAAAAATTTGCACCAGGAGGTTTCACAGCAGGAAATGCTGTTCTATATTCAAAACCCTTCCAGCCTGGTACAGGCTTTGTTGCCTTCAGAAGAAGCTTGATAGCTGAATCTGCAGTCGTCAAAAAAGCCTCATTTTCATCCAGGGAAGACCTAACAATGTAAGACTGAGCTCAGAAAATTCCAATCAATAGTTTTTCGGAAACTAAAAACAATAAAGAAACTAAATTGTCTTAAGCTACTATGTTTTTGGTGTATTCAGTTACACTCAAATGATACTATCTCCATAATTGATGTACTAGACTCAATTTAGGAAATGATAGTAGGATTCAAGTACATTTGTAAATATTGAGCAGTACAGTACTGTCTTTTGAGGAATATACAAAGTTACCAGTTTCAAAAAAAAAAAATATAAAAGAACTTTCCATTTGCATTCAAAGCAGGGGATTAAGCTACAGAAACAAATAGTGCAACCTCAAGCGCAATGGTGGGGGAAACCTTAGGCGAATCCCAAATTTTTGAGATGATAAACTCAGTAAGGACACTGAGTCCCTAAAGAGTTTTTTTTTTTCTGGGGGAGGAGGGGGGGGAGGAGGTATGTTACACCCTAGGCAAATCTCACATCAGCAAAACCAGGGAGATGTTGGACATAAGGAAGCAAGCTTCTAGGACAACTTCCCCTGTGAAAGTATAAACTAGTGACTAAGACAGACCTATGTTGCTCGGATGCGGTTGTGAGCCCCCAACACAGGTGTGGATCGGATTCGTCATCACCTAATTCTTAGGATGCTGAATAGGGATAGAGAGTATGGGCAAATATAGACACAAAAACACAAAGAGGAAGAAGCATTGAAGAAGGAGCATAGCTTTTCATAAGGGGAACATACCATGGACTTTTGTTAATTACATAGTACATCCATTTCAACTTGTCCAACTGTGATTTGTCCGCATTCTCCTTTAGCCAGTCTCTCAAAGATGGATTGCTATACCAAACCTATGTTATGGAATAAAAGAAAAGAAGAGCATATCAATAGGAGAAATTCAAAAGAGGTTCTCTATGAGCCACTGCAAGCACTGATAACATCACATAAATAAAACTAGTTAGTCATATTTCTCAGCATGGAATTTATAAAGGATCATTTCATCTAGGTTGAAAGAACATAACACGGGGCTGGGAGTGTTAAGAAAACCAAAATAAGTGGTTTGCATTTCTCTCCTCCAAACCTAAAATTGGAAGAAAGGAAATTTCATATTCTCTTGGATATAATATTACAAGTTATGAAGGCACCTTAAAAATGTAAGGCATCATTTAATTACATGCCACATTTACATAGCCTAGGACTCCTATATAAGAAGCTCCACTTGTACAATGTTAATCATCAACTCAACAAGTTTTCTCCTTTTATAGCCGCTACAATCTTCATAAAGACGTAACTAACTTCTTGTCTACTCAAGAAGTACAATTCTTTTCACAATATTATGGTCCTTTTTACAATACATTGCTAGTTGTACCCCCTCCTCCTGCACCTATTTTTAGATAAGGTATATAAAATTATTGACATTGAAAGAGAACTCCTGTATACAAGCAATATCCCAAAGAAAATAGAGAACCTACATCAATTTCTTTGAAATGAATCAAAGTCAAATGTTACTAATTTCTTTGAAATGAATCAACAATAACAATGTGGTAACACATGAAACTCCCGTGGCTCATGTCAAAGAAAAGTCAAATGTAGACTACGTCCATAGAAATGCATCAGCAATAACACTTGGTAACACATGGTTTTGAACTAGTCTAATGCACCAGATTAAAAAAACTTTGTTCAATTTTAATGTTTCTAAGATTTACAGGATCTTCAATATATGGCTAAACATATATATTTTGACCCTAACTTGAGAATTGACTGAACACTTCCAACAAAAAAACACGAGCCTATCTCTGACTTACACAACCAAATCCCATCCTTCAAATTCATTTTGATGTGCATCATACAAACTTGGGAATGTTTAAGCACATTCTTTCCATATTGAATATGACAACATGCATTATAAGTGAGGTCAGTGATGATAATGCCATCTACTATAGCTATGTCCTCAAGATTTGACATCACCGCTGACAACCCCGCACCAAAATGGGGAAAAAAAAAGAATTGGACTTCTTGCTCCATCAAAAAATAAGACCTATGGCAGTAACTAAAGACATACAAACTTAATTGCAGAAACATAGCAGACTACTTGCTTATCTAAACTAATATGCACTCAGTCAAAAATACATCAGAATTTGAACTCTCACTAAAAGACACTGTGATTATACCTGCACATAAAAGATTTTGTCCATGATTGTTGCAGCTTTAACAAGTAGTTTTAGAGCTTCTTTGTCTGCTGCAGTCAGCCCAGTCAACTGTACAAAAAAACCTGGCATCAGAAACCCTCATTTAAGAGAAGTCATAACTGTTTCCCTAACTTAATTTTGTCTGTGTCTAAATTGTGTAATTCTGACACACAGAAACACACATAGAAGATAGATGATAATCCTGCATAAGACCAAAGCAGCAGTATTTCGCTAACCAGCAGAACCAAAAAAGAAGGAATAAAAGAAATGACATATATAAAATGATTGTTTTTTTTTTTTTTAATTGTTTATAAAGATCATTTCTCTGTTGTGAAATACCAAACAAGATGAGATATCTGTCACATACTCTTGAAGAATATGCAACAGCTGACATCTGACACTTCAGAACTATAGGCAGAGGAAATTAAGCTACTGGAGTATAGAGCATCTGTCATAATTAGTGAATTGGTTGTGTGTTTATCTATAAGCACTATATATTTTAGTAATCCTTAAAAGCACTTCTGAGCTAATATAAAGAGAAGTAGGACTATCGCTTCAGTTAGGAGGTGATACCTTAAGTAGTTTTTTTCTTTTGAGAAGGTTACCTTAAGTAGTTTTAGTGAGAATTCACATCCTTTTATTGATTGGCGATCTGACCCACAGGTTAACATTACTCATTGAACTTTTTAGTTTTGACATTGGCACCCTAGACACCAGTGTTCAGTTTTTACTTTTATTGAAAAATCTAAGAAAACACACACACACGAGATAGCAAGAGGTAAATCTGGAGGGTAGAGCATTCTTGCATCAGATTTTGTGATCAAGATTTACTGCAAGAATGATCAACATGATTTAGAATTGAAACCTCTGCAGAGAGGGAAGTACTAGCATAGCGGTTTAGCTGCTTCTCAAGAGCCAAACTTCTAGCTTCAGCATTTTCCTTGTACCTGTAGATATCCCATACCAGCTAGCTCAGGTGCACAAAGTAATAAAGTCAACAAAGACAGGATTAATATGCTATTGATTAAGAAGAAAACTGAAAGTTTCAAGTAGATATTGTTACAGCAAGACAGTTTATGCACAACAAAAAAAGAAAAGAACCAAGTTTGGAACATAGGACGCAAACACAATCTCATGCTTAATTTATGGATAGCTATATACAACTAAAAAACATATAACAGGAAAAGTTTTGAACTAATTGCAGAAACATTGTTGAAGTAGGAAAAAATAAAAATATATTTCAAAGGCTCCTTAAAGGAAGGATAATGCGCTTATATTTAAAGTCCAAGTAACCATTCTATGAGAAGATTCGATTAGTCAGTTACATAACTAAAACTTTTCTTTGGCTATATAAGGCATACCTCTTCTCAATTATCGTAAAGAGCTGACCATATTCCCCATTCACATCATAAGGAACATACTCAGGATGTTCTTGAGCAAGCACTCTTCTGTACTCCTCAAGAGAGAGATATTTTACAGCTGAAACTTCTGATTCCTACCAAGAAAAGATACCTCAATAGTGAAAATTTTCACTTGGTGCAAAAGAGAAAAAAATTAGCTAAAAAGGGAAGAAGAGAAAAAAGTAGCTACTTATTATTTCAGAGCATTATATGGTTTCAGTACTACCTAAGTACTGTTCTGGATGTAATACGAAGTTACTGTTTATCAAAAACAATAAAAATTCAGAGAACTTGTACTCGCAGTCAGCAAACAAGCATTCAGAAGCTTATGGTATCGGAGTTTCAAGGGATAGTGAAACTAATAAAATTATACGGCATTGTACTTCACATTTACAGCATTTTAAGATTCATTCTTTGGACACTGGGTGCAGGAAACATGTAAAACTCATGAAAATTGTTACTTCTACAGGGAGGTTAAATACATGGTAAAGCACCTGACTTGAAGATTCTTCATATGGAAGTAAAAGATGAGTGAGTGGTAGCCTAGAGTGAGAGTCGTGGCAGACCATTATATAGGTGAGAGAACCTATGACTAGCTTAACACAATTAGGCACCGGCAGACTTTGAGAAAGCAAACACATAACATTTATCAATATAATTATTGAGTGGCTCCTCAAGTTCAAGTAAAATAAAAAAATTATTGAGTGGCACCTGAATGGTTGAATAATTCAAGTGGGTGCTTGAATGATTCTAGAGAGAAGACTGAGGAGCAACGCCTGAATGGTTGCTAGAGAGGAGAGATGCATTAGCATGAACAGTCACGGAAGAAAAGAATGTTACAAGAACTGTTGCTCGGAGTTTCTTGTGACCTCCTCCCTAGTCAAGTTTCTTGCACTGATCAGTTTGGATTCCCAAGGAGCAAAAAGATATATGTTCTTTTACTTGATTGGCAGGGAGAGGAGCAATCTAAACATCTCAGGATTTAAATAAAAAGGAAGGGGAATAGATGTGAACGGTATTTCTGTCCAAAAAGAATCCAGGCAAAGCCGTGGATAATCTCCTACATTATCAGGTGACAACTCATTTATCGTGGAAGATTTTGAGATGGTTCAGGATGCAATGGAAGATGTCAAGCACTCCGAAGGAGGCAGTCTTCAATTACTACTTTATGTGCAAAAATCCAAGCAAAGACATGGATTATCTCCTTTTGCGTTATCAGGTGACAACTCGTTCACCAAGGCAGATCTTGAGATGGTTCAGGCTATAATGGACAATGTCAGGCACAGTCAATTAGGCCATTAGAGAAGGAAGAGAAAAAGAAGAAGAATGTTGGATGTTGCCCACTAGCACTCCCCACTAGGTCTTTCTAAAGGAAAGAAATAAGAGAACTATTGAAAGGTTAGAAAATGACTGTACATTTGAGGAATAACCTCATTTTTGGTTTTGTTTTCCTTGTGCATCCATGAGGTTTCACTAGTGTTTTGGTAGAGAACCATTTTCTTCTACAGGTTCTACACCTTTTGGTAAACAGCTTGTATATGGGAGATTTTTCCCATCATATAAAATTAGTTACCTTATCAAATTAAATACAAATAACTATAAAATTTTAAGAATTCATCTCCGACACCACTTAAGATAAAATAGAAACTAAAAAAATGTTACACTTAAAGATATCCTAGTCCATTTACATTAATTTTGAAATGGTCCTTTACATTCATTCTTATTGCAGGAATTCTATTTCCAATAAATGAACAATAAACCTAAGGAAAAATGAAAATAGCATCGAGAATGACAGGAAAGGTGGAAACACGACCAGAATAAAATTTGATCATTATGAACAAATCAATGGGAAAATAAAATGGAGCACCTAACAATGCATCTTCACAGACCAAGACTATGAGATCATCCCTTTCATTCTGGGGTGACGGAGGGATTGTACCATTTGAGCCATTTTTTTCTTGACTTGAAATCGAAATGGGAGCAGATTTGAACAAAGATCTTAGAGTGTCTAGGGTTGGGCCAGGAGGGTCTCTGTTTCTTAATGCCATTTTTTTTCTTCTCATTGGAGTTATTTCACAAAGACTTGCCAGGGTAAGGAAGAAGGGGGGAGAAAGCACACTTGGAGAGTACAGTATGCTGATTGCTCCCGAAAAGGAATCTATTGATTCTCTCCCAATTGGTTGGACCATAGGTGCGATGATTTACTTCACAGGTGAGGTCTCTGGTTCAAGTCAAGGATGGCCCAGCTTCGCCAGGGAAAAGAATAGAAGAAGCATCTGACTACTTCATGCATACTCCACTTGGCTCGGGAGATATAGCTCAGTTGGAAGAGCTTCGCTCTTGCAATTGGGTCGTTGCGATTACGGGTAGGATGTCTAATTGTCCAGGCGGTAATGATTGTACCTGAACCGGTGGCTCACTTTTCTAAGTAATGGAGACGAGGACTGAAAAGTTACCAAGTGACGAACACATAGTGTTCTCAGGCAAGTACCAGAGCAACTACAAGAACATTTAACTACAAACAAAAATACTGACCTGAAGAGTAAAGGCCTCCAAAGGAATTGGATCTATTGTTGTCACCAGATATACATCATTGTATTCATTGTTGATGAACTTGCCATCATTGATAGTGCTGCAATTTATTGTGACATTCAGCATACTCCAATGACTGACAGAAACTCATGCTTTGAAGCACAATAGCTTGTGAAAATGTTATTGAAGTGATGATTAGACATATTCCAGAGTATCTGTATTGTTTTCCTTTCTTCCTGGTTAGTTATTATATAACTATCACGAAAGTACTTGACTATCAACCAAAAAAAAAAACAAGAACTATCAAGAAAGTGCTCCAATTGTTAAAAGTTCACTAAATTGTGTATAGCGTAAAAGCCCTGAAAATTCGGACAAAATGGACAGACATTTGAGCAACATTTGGGAGAAATACTTCAAATATTAGTAATAACTAATAACCACATGTCACATATATGCTTGAGTTATATCTGCAAAATAGAACTATACTATACTACAGTCTAGTCCATGGGATCAAATTAAAACAATCAGAACCAATAACTCATAAGAGACAGATGGACCCCAAATTTAATGACTGAGGTTTTGGTAATTCTAGGCTTCAAACACACAGCCAATAGTACCGCATGCTCTAATCTTTTAGGAGCTAATTAGTAATAGGCTTTTTCAATAAGAAACTAATGAGAATAACATTTCCTATACTGTAGCTATCAATAGTTTCTTTTCTTTGTTGTCCCACTTCTCTATGCCATCAAGCTCCCTGACAGCTCAAGGTGCATATAAAATAACAAACATCTACTTCGAAACTTATAATTAGGTAATTCAGCTGTATTATTCAATTGCAAAGAAAAATATTGGCATATATAATGAGATCTTATTTATAAGTTGACTGATAAAGGAATAGACATTTGTCCAGAAGAAACAAAAAAGATAATTCAACAAGGAGGGGAAGCACGAATTCATAGCTCCGAGTCAACAGACAATTGCTACTGCTTAATACTGTATAATAAGAAGACATGAAGAACTAGAGCTTTAGTATACCAACCACTCTTGAAGAAAAACAAATATTAATTCAAATGCATCTTTTGGAAGAGTTACACCAAGTTCTTCTTGAAGCTCTCGCCTGCAAGAATTGTATAAGTCAACAACAGTACAAGCCCCATCAGAAAAGCATTTAGAAGTGTGATGTATGCATTCACATGGGAGAGAACATGTAGCATTGCAAGGGAGTGTAACCTTTCACATACAGACAATTATTCATGGGTTAGTCACTGGTAGCGAAAACTATCTTTACATAAGAAATGTGTATTACAGAAAATAAGCATATTTAAATATATCTACATAATTACAGAGGTTTAGAAGTTGCAGTTAGTGTTTTTACTTGGACAGTTGAAACCAAATGAAATCAATGATACTTGAATGATCATATGCACTCCAAAATTGTAACAACTGATCATTACTTAAGAAAACAAATAAGTGAGTTGTAGGAGCTGAGCATTTGTGAAGTGTGAAAATTCATCAGCAAAGCTATTTTTGAAACTGTTTTTTTTTTAAAACAAAACTATTCATCAGCAAAGCTATTCCACTTTACGCAGCACATAAAGTGTTTACATAAATTTGCATGACAGCAATCCAGAGGAGTTATTGGTGTGTGATCCATTTCATTATGAATCGTGTCAGATACTGCACTTTTCTCTTTTGAAAATTTAGAGAGAGTGCATTTTATGATGGTCAAAGGAGTACAAGATAGAGAGAAAACAGTTGTCATTTCAATCATTATAGCGTTAAATTTAGAGAGAGCGCGTTTCATGATGGTAAAAGGAGTACAAGATAGAGAGCAAACAGTTGTCATTTCAATCATCATAGTGTTAAATGCTAATAAACCAATCCGCATTCTATATATTTTTTTTCTGATTTTTATGACTTTATCTCAGTAATAATCCCTAAAGAAAAGAAGCCAGAACACAGCCTTATTGAAAATGAAGCATATTGCTGATTGTGTCAGATACATAGAAGGTTGGTTCATGATAGTGGCTTCTTCTTTTTATTTGAGAAAGAGAAGGAAGAAAAAGGAAATCCATTGGAAGATGAAAAGGACAGCAACATAAAGAGACAGAAGAATACGGAACTCTGAAATTTCAAGTAGCGCCACGAGACAAAAAAAAATTTGACAAGGTAAATAAGTTATTAACAATTATGGAAACACTGGATACAAGTCATATACCAACTACCAGACAATCTATGATCATGGGAGAAAAGTTACCAAATAATGATTCAAGAACATACAGAAAACCTTATACTAAGAATTTGCATGAGGACAGATAAAAGCAAAATCAGAAAAATAAGTCCAGTTCATTTAAAATTATATCTAGAAAGCTCAGCTCCATGCTGGAAACCTACATTGCTGAAATAAGAGATGAATCTCCAGCAGATATATGACCGGCACTCGAGATATCCCATTGACCGGCCCAGGAATCCTTGCAATCAGCACGTCGTTGGAGAAGTAGTTCTTGTGTACTTTCAGCAAATATCCACACATGAACTGCTCGATGGTAGTCTCCATCTCTGTGAACATCCCCTCTGAACAAGTAGCACAATAATAGACATCATTAGCCCCATAAGTTCATTATTAAAAAAGCTTGGAGAACAGTATTACAAACTGTAGTTTTTATGACACGTGATATATTTGGGCAACTATGAGCTTAGATTTGTTAAATTCTGCCAGTCAATTTAATAAATTAACTGTCTAGCCAAGATCCAATTCACTTTTCTACTGTTCATTTATTTTGGAAGAAACTATAACAGAGGGAAATCTGCTTTCTGCTACTCCAGTCACAGACCTGCCTTTAACCGATATCATTATGAGACATAAAAGGGCGTCTTAGTCTTTCAAAATTGTCTTCAAGCATTAAGTAGAGAGAAGGTATTCTCCTGATTAAAACAGGTTGGAAAAGAAAAGCACTTCAAAGATTCATTAATCATTACTCGTTCTTAAAATAAAATAAAAAAGGAGATTCATTAATCAGTATATGAGGTTCGCATTTCACTCAAAATAAAATCCATAGTATCGGCCCCTTTATATGAATAGCATGCAATCAGATACTTCTCTGTCTTATATACACCAAAATTTGATCCCTACTACCCAAATAAAATAAAAACAAACACAATTCAAGTACTCCATTACTTATGCCAACATCTTACTCAGCTAAACCTTTGCATTCCATTAATCTGACAAACCAATAGACACTACCAAAAGATATTGCTCTTCCCAATCAAGTGGGGTAAAAAAGATCAAAAGTCATAACCTTCAACTGGACTACTTTGCCCAAGACAAGAGGGGGTTGCTTGAATGGTAAGCACCCTCCACCTCCAACCCTAAGGTTGGTACCTAAGGAGGGTTAAAAAAAAGACTACTTTGCCCAAAAATATTACAATACATTCAAGCATAAAAGATCAGTCATTCCCCTATTCAAGCATAAAAGAATTAACTATTTGTTTTATCCCATTGGCAAGAACTCTGAAAAACAGGTGTTTGTGAACTTGCTCATATTGCTAATTCAAAGCATAAAAGATGAGAATAGCAGTAAGTAGGTTGATGGATGAGTAAAACTAGTAAATTTACACTGAATCTCACAATTCTGTAGCCCAACTAGTTTGGATTCAATCATAGTTATTGTAATCAAACCTACACCAATTTAAAAATACTGCAGAAAAAATTAAAATTGATCAATATTCTTCATAACCCATATGAAAATTTTCTTTCTATTTGATGTGGGGGTTTTCACCTGGGTTTAGAGTAGCCGGTTTTTTCTCCAGTTTTTGTAAGGACGTCAAAATACTCTTCTTCCTTCACTGTCGTTTGATAAAATTAGGCAGCCATTGATACTATTTTTTAACTTCCAAACAAACCCACGATTTTGTTTCTTGAAGAAATGCTTGTAAATGGGGTTTTGTTCAATAGAAAAGTGAAGATAGATTCTGTAACTATTATTCGGGGCGAAATAAGCAAATACCTATAAAAGCAAAATATTTCTTGTCTCCTTAGGGATGGCAATGGAGCGGAGCGGAGCGGGGCGGGGCGGTGCGATTGCGGGGCAACCCCACATAAACTCGCAAAGATTCCAACCCGCCCCGCCCGCATAGCAAAAAAATCTGTTTTCAGTCCGCTCCGCTCCGCTCCGAAATAACATTTTAAAGAAAAAACTGAATTTGACACAAATAATAAAATTCATCAAATTAAAAACCAACAATTAGTAATTATTTTATTGAAATATTTTTAAAGATTATGACTCAGTAGCATACGATTGAATAATTTTACTGATACATAATAAATATGTTATATGCAGTACCTCACAATATCACCAACTTATAAGAATTGCAAAAGTCCAAAACAGGGACAATTAAATTGGAGATCAAAAAGTGATGCCATTTTTTAGTGATTATAAAATAGAGTTATGAATATTATTAGAGATTTTTTAAAAAAAGGGTACTGTCGAAATGTCTTCTAGCATATTCAAATTGTTCACGTTTAGTACAAGTAGTTCTTCAAATGAAAAATAGAACTAATTATCCACACCCGCATGAAATCTCTCAAAAAATAATTCAACCCGCTCCGCCCTGCCCTACACCTGCATAAAGGCAGCTCTGCCCCGCCCCGCATAAGAGAAAACCCGCCCCACCCTGCACCCACCCCGCTCCATTGCCATCTCTATTTCTCCCTATTTTTCTCAAATTCCTACTTACGTGTATAACATTTGTCTTATTTAAATATCAGTGGTATAAATTTTTAAGTAATCAAGTGTCTTAATCATGGTTAAAAGGATACATATATTCACCATTTAAATTTATCTAATTTAGCTATAAAAAAAACCATGTCACAATTTTTAGCACCATAACTTAAATTATTTTCGTTATCCATGGTTTCTTCATTCATAAAGGAAATGTTTCTTCGTAAACTAAATTCTGACAGTTCAAAATCAATATTTAAATAAATTGTTTTTACGAAGAAAAAAAACATTGGTAATCATTAAATAAAATTTCTAGCATCTAGATATTAAATAAAAAGTATTGAAAATTACTTTGCCATAAATTCACAAAGAAGAATAAAAAAAAATTGCTAGACAAACTTTTTCAAAAAATAGAAAGATTTTTTTTAAAAAAAAATGTCTTTTGATATTGATCGTAACTCAAATTGTAAATTATAGAAGTAATTCCATTCGTTCTCAAAATTTTGGGAAACTGAAATTTTCTTACCAAAGTTGAAAATTTTAAATATTATTATTTCTTATTTTAATCATAGTTAATTTGTATATTTCTATGATTAAGAATACTAATTAATCTATACCTTTGATATTTAAGCAATATAGATATCACTTATCTAAATAAGAACTTGGGGAAAATGGAGAGAACATAAATCGAGAGGAGCCAAATTCCTTTACATTAATACCCCGCTAAATAATTACACTATATACCTCTCCTTACTAGTTTTGCTTAACTGACACTAAATCAGTATCATATATTGTATTGGTATTATTAAAGTTGATAATTTCACTTAAGTGATACTAAATCAGTATCATATATTATATTGATATAATTAAGACTGATAATTTCGCTGAATTGATACTAAATCAGTATATATATATTGTATTGGTATCATTAAGGTTTCTTGTTAAGAAATTACTCATTAATCAATGATACTATAAGAGTATATATATATATATATATATATATATATATATATATATATATA
>JAJOOO010023931.1:0-19002 GCA_029582685.1 Solanum piurae
TTATTAGCAATGAACAAGAGTCTTTTTTTAGTAGTGTTATTAACAAAGTCAGTCGAGTCTTTTTGAAGATGAGTTTTTTTATTCGTATTGATTTATATTAAAAATTAAAAGTGAGTATTTGCGTTAAATTTAGATAGCCTAGATGATAAAAAAAATAAAATGTAATTATATGTTTCATTTGGACGTTGTAGTCCGGAACTTGAAGATGGAGACTGTATAGGTGACTGCGGCATGTCCCCAATTGGAGATTTCGGTAGAACTTCTAAATCAAAATCCTGAAACGAACTTTCATAAATTCAACATACAAAATTGAATTTATATAACAAATGTAATTATATGTTTGAATACAAAACCTCGACATTTGATTTTTTGGCGTTAATGGCTTTCAATACAACATTGAAGTTGTCTTGTAGATACAATCTTAAATCTGTAAACTCTTCTTTAACCTAGAAATACATGAAGGTATGAATTTTAAAAATGTTTAAAATAAATATATAACAATATGTGCAATAGTATTATACTTACAGACAATTTGAATAAATCAAATTCAGCACGCGAAATATTGATTTGAGATGAATCGTTGTTTGATGTTGTAACACCTGTATCATCCAATTTTTTACGTTTGACAGGTAATTGTTTGATGACTGGCTTGGTCACAACAACAGCAGGTTGCTTTGTGTGCCTCACACGTCGAGTCTTCACTGATGGAGAGACTGGGGCATTACGTGTTTCTGACCTTTGTATATCGTGATCTTGAACAACTTTGAGTGGGGTCTTCTTTCGTATAACCGGGACAGATTGCCTAAGCCTCTTCGTGGTAGGTAAGATATCTGAATCAGATACAACCTTTTCCTTTCCCTTATTATTAATTGATTTTGGTGGGTCTTGAAAATCATCATCTGAATCAAGGGATTGTATAACATCACCTGCTTCAATGTTGGAAGGTGGTATTGATGGTGTAGTTGTATCAGATTGGACATACTCCGGCAGCAATGGAATAATTGCAATTTCCAATGGGGTTGGAGTTATGTTCCGAAAAGTAATCTGAAAAGTATAACAAAATGATTGATTATATACATAAATTATTTATGAAGAACACAAAATTTATATATGTATAAACACTTGTAACTCAAATATTTGTATATGTATAAAAATGAAATTTCTTTTGATTGTATATGTATGAATATGATAAACAATAATTATATATAAAATAAAGAACAACACACATTAAAAATAGGCAAAAAAACATACCGAATTATTGACATCACGGAACATTCCTTTCATTAAGTACTCGATGCGGGGATAATCCTTTTTGGTGACCCAGTTGAGAATTTTAGGAATGTGGCCAGATTTCTTTACGGCAATATTTTTGTCTACCTGTGAACAACATTCATAAAACCACACTTGCATAGCAATAGAAAACCCATAAATTTTGTAATACTTCCCTGTTTTTTTCATCTTCCCATTTATATTTTTTGTCAGCTCCTCAAACGCTTTATTACCCCACATATAATCTATATACATTCCAGATTCTACTAAGTCAAAGTCGATTCGCTCAATTGTTGTAGAGAATGGCTCTTCAGATAGAATGTAGGAATGTATGAAATACAGAATTCCAAACTTCAATGCATCATCAGCATTGTCACCCCATACCTTATTATTAAAACTTTGAGCAAATTCTGCTTTCGATACACTTTTTTTTCTGGAAAATACATCTGAAGAAGTCTATTTGGTTCTTCAGTGTTGAACACAAATTTTGACAGATCATCACTACATTTAAGCCCAGAAACAAGACAGAAATCTCTACGGGTGAAACGTAGAGTGGTACCATTTATGTAAATCATAATGGCATTAGCAAAACTACCCTCTACCTCTCGCAACATAAAACATCTAAACAATTGTGCTTGAACATGACAACGATGCATGCTTGATATTTGAGCAAAACAAGATGATGAGCAAAATTGATTGAACGCAACTTCGGGCAATGTGGAGCGTAATTGATCCATTACCCCAATATTGGTATAGCATTGCATGTGTGGGATGTAAAGTGGATCTTCCTTGAGAATAAATTGTACTCCCTAATAAATAATGTAAATGTATAATACAATTTCAAATGTATAATTATACAACACAAATGGCAAAAACAGTAACAAAAAAATAGAACTATACAAATTGAATATCTATATACAAAATTAGAGTTATACAAAGTGAATATCTATATACAAATACAGAGTTATACAAAGTGAATATCTATATACAAATACGGACTTATACAAAGTGAATATCTATATACAAATACAGACTTATACAAAATGAATATCTATATACAAATACGAAGTTATACTAATATGGATACAACTGTGAAACAAAAAGAATTATACAATTTGAAAATAAGTATAACACAAATTTCAAAATAAAGACAACAACTATTGAAATATAAAATTTCATTTTGTATATACATGTACAAATATATTCAAACAGTTACAGATAGGCATAGAACTTTAGATCTGAACTTCAAATATATATATATACATTTATATATTATACAAATTACCTCAATTCTTCCAAAATGTAGTTGTTCAACTGAATCAGATTGGGCATTTTCTTTATTACTTGTAGATGCAATATCTTTTCCTTTACGCTTCTTCTTTGAAATCAAAACATCAACTGATTTGTCTTGTTTATTGCTTGTAGATGCAATCTCTTTTACTTTACGCTTCTTCTTTGAAGTCAAAACATCAACTGATTTGTCTTCTTTATGTTTATCCAATTTTTTGGTCTTTCCTTTTGATTTTGCAACATGCATGACTTCTTTCATCTTCAATGGGGTATTACCAGACTTCGACATACCCTCTTGTTGATTAATTTGAGATTTAGCAATGGACCCTGAAATTTCTTGGAAATCCTGAGTTAAACCCAAAGAAAAAAATGAAAAATCATCCAAAAACTCTTGATTCGATTGTATACCTCTAGTGATTCTCTTAGAAGGTGTTTCTTCTTCATCCATGATTTTGAATGTATAAAATCAAAAAACTGAAAAGGAACAAAGAAATTCACAGTAATATACAAAAACAAAAACAATGAAATAAGTATGAAACCGGAAAAACAATTACCTGAAAATCTAAGAGAACAAATTGAGAGGGAGAGACTGAAATTTTGAATTTTGGGTGAAAAAGGGTAAAAGAAAAATTATGCAGAGACTCACAAGTAGCGTGTGAAGCCGGGTAAATAAAGGCATACTTATACAAAATCTGACAACCGTAATTATGACAAAGTAAGTGGCGAATGGTAAATAAAGCAAACAGTAGCTATTTTAAGTAATTTATTGATATAAGTTAGTTTTTTCATGTAATTTTCCCATAAATATAATCAAGAACGTACAAGTTCATTTTAGTTCAGTAGCTAGCTCTTTGTATATATTTTTACAAAATCTACTAAATCGGTATAATTAACAAGGTTCATATGCAGTGATAACTGATGATTCAAATGGTTATAGTGGAACTCTAAACTTGAGCCCATAATATTCCGATCTTGAACCACATATATAATTATAAGAAACTTTTCTTCCTGCAGTGACGTACGCAGGATTTTTATTAAGCAGTATCGATATTTAAAAATTAATAAATAATAAATAATAAATAATTGATATAATATCATTATATAAATAAAAACTATTTAAAACGTTCTAATAAAGCGTAAGTCAAGTAAATTACTAATGAGTTTTCATATTTTCAAATATATTCATTATAGTCTCATTTGGAGCTAATATTAAGTACTAAATATTCTAGTACAATTGGTTTTGACTATAAATAGGAGGTTGGAGGTTCGAATTTCTATTCTCAAAAATAAAAGAAATATTTGGCCTTTCGGAGGCTCAAACTCGGGCCGCGCCTAAGCGGATTATTCTTTTCGCACTACAAACCAACGAGCCAGGAAGCTCAATTATTTAAATTATGTCATTAATATTATTTGTAGTGGGTCCGCCCCTGCCCTCTTGTAAGCATAACGAATCAAGCAAACACACTGTTAATTAAGCTCGCCAAACTACAAATATCAAGTTTATTTAAGAAAGATAATTCACAAAAGTATTAATTAGTATGTTCTTTCTTGTCAACTTAATGTTAAAGTAGCTTAGTGGAATAAATTACTATGTTCTTTCTCCTCTTTTAGATAACATGGGATCATGAGGAGCTTTATTCAAAGAATGATTATGTCTTTTTTTTTTTTTTTTTGTGAAAACCACTGACAACTGAAATATCGTTTTTTGTTATAAAATAATATAGTGTGTCCACTACACCAAGAAGTTACAACATTATTTTCCTCCATTATGAAGATAACCTCCATTTTTATGATCATTATTCTTGTAACCTTTCACCTCCATAGCCTCCTCAATTATATTCATGTTTAATGTCATGTTTATGACTAACCTTTTGTATGCTTCTATGTTACACTATAAATAGAGGCATAAGAGTTATTACTATACACACTTGAAGATTTGGTGAACACTTGAATATTTGGAAGAATAAGAAAACCTCTCATCTCTTGTGTCTATTTCTATTACTTTCATCTTCTATATTTCTTGTCTTATTTTGCTTTAGTTTTACAACATTTTCTTGTTTCACTTTGCCTTTTATATGCCTTAATTTTTTTTTATTTAGTAGAAATGAGAAGTACTCAAAATGTTGAATTATGAAATATTGAACTATACCTGTACTTAATTACCCTTGAATTTGCAACACAATATTTTAGAGGGAATTAATTAGAGTTAGTTTTAATTATTGGAAAAGAACAAATATATCCTCAAACTATCGTAAATGGTATACAAATACATCCGTCATATTTTTGGGACATTGGTGCCCCTGCCGTCCAAAAACTAGAGCATACATACCCTTTATACTAACATACATACACGTGTCATAATCTTATCCACCGATCCGACATTTATCGACGGATAAGATTGCGCCACGTGTCCCTATTTAGTCTTCCGTTAGAGTGAAGGAAATATATGCTCTAGTTTTTAGATGGTAGGGGCACCAATGTCCCAAAAATATGATGGAGTGTATATGCATATCATTTACGATAGTTTAGGAGTATATTTGTCCTTTTAACGTATTGAAGTGAAACAAGAAAATTAAAGGTCTATTATATACATATTCTTGTCCGGCACTTCACTTCAAAAATGACACGCTACTAGTAGGGGTGTTCACATTTGGTTACTGATTAAAATAATAATCAAACTAATTTAATCGGCATAAAATTAATAAATAAATCAAATTAAATATAATATACATTTATCGATTTGATTATTATGTATTTTAAGTTTGTTGTTCGATTATTAACTATACACGAAAATAAAAAGGAGAGAGAGTAGAAAAAAATTGTGTCCAATGACACGCTATTATTAAGGATGTCCGCGATCGGTTATTGATTAAAATCATAATCAAGTCAATTTAATCAGTTTTTAAATTACCAAATTTTTTTAATCAAATCAAGTATAATATATAGTTATTGGTTTGATTGTTATCAATGTTGATTTGATTGTCTGATTATTAATCATACACAAAAAGTAAAATAAAATAAAAAGGTGGGAGAATTAGAAAAAAAAATGTGTCAAGTGACACGCTATTATAATTCTAAAATTAGCTTCCAAAGCATTTTATTTTAGCTTTTGAGACTATTCACTTGACTACTTTACTACTTTGACATTATATTTGTCAAAACTCAAGTGTCACGATCTATAAATGGATGTGATAGCACTCGTTTAACCCACCAAGACAAGTCATTCTAAAACCCAAAATATATAACATAAAAGAGGAAATAAATAAATAAAAATATAAGAGTGGAAAACTTAGTCATTCTAATATAACCCCAAAACTTGATTGTCACGTGTACAAATCACTAGTATAATAATAAAGAATTTGAAAGATAAATACAAGTAAAAATGTCTTTGTTTCTCGAATAGAACAAAACAAGTGTAAAGGCAAGGAGTGAGTACAAACAACACGGTACCCAACAATCAACCTACTAATTAAGACAAAACTAAGCTAGAATAAGAGTAATTCTTTCATCCCAACCGAACCACCTCAACTACAACCTGCATAAAAGTCAGCCGACAATGATCTCAACATCAATCATAAGTATCAATCATCAATCACATGTATCAAGGTCATCGAGCACAACATCAAGTATACCAAACACAAGTATCAAGATTATTATGCACAAATATCAACCGGAGACTCATGGGGGTACCCATAGTCCAAGTACTCGCTCACAAAGACCTCGACATCAACACAATATTCGTCGGTACAGACCTCGAAATCAAATAACATTCGTCGGCAATGACCTCAACATCAATCACACTCGCCGACAATGATCTCAACATCAATAACACTTGCCGACAATGACCTCGACAAAAATCACCACATGTCTCATCACGATGCATAGAAATCAATAAAATAAGCAATTTCACACCATAAGGAAGAGACAATAAATTACACCAATTCAAGTTCACAATGATGCCATTAAAGCATTTCATCAATCATCAAATTAGAGTCCGCAACAATGTAATTCACAAACACCATTATCAACACAATGTCTTTTTAATTTAATTCCCTTTTTATCCATTAAGATCAATCAAGTGGAATAATTGAACACATCACCTTATTTCCATTACTCCCCAACACGCACAATGAATGGAAATACAATATTTTACAAGTTTTACAAGGGTTAGAAGTCACTTGCATCAGTTCAATCAAAAGTCAATCAAAGACTTGAGTCTTCCCTTTTCGAACAATGTCCAAAGACACAATCTAATCCAATCAAGTAATGATTTCGAAAATAACAAAACTCATACTATACAACTTAAAAAATGGGTCAAATCAACTCAAAGTTCCAATTCCAAAAATGAGGTTTGAATCTGTAAGTTTTTAATTAAAAATGTTACCCAATGTATTTGGAACTCATTAGTGAAAACATTTTCATAAAAGGAGTTGAAAATCGGTTTACAATCACCATTCACCTTAGAACTCAAGTTGTTGAAAAACCATGTCATTTGCCAATAAAAATATCATGTTTTGATGTTAAATTCCACAATTAATCAAAGGGAATTGAAGGTTAAGAGTTACAAAGACTTACCCAAACGATTCATCACAAAAACTCTCTTAAAAATTTCCTCCAAGGGTTTTCCAAAACTCAAAATAGGTAAAACCCTAAAATTTCAGACCAATAAATCTCTCTGATGTCTTGAGTTCGCTTAAGCAAACCCTGCAAAAATAAGGGGGTCTCGCTTTTGCGAACCAGGGTTCGCTTTCGCGACCCTCCCAATCACGACCCATGATTCTTTTAAGAAACCCTATAAAAAAAAGGGCCCGTCACTTTTACGACCAGGGTCTCACTAATGCAAACCTTTCGATCACAAGGTACCCTTCAAGAAAGAGAGGCGTTCAAGACCACATAAGCTCACATTCAACATAAAATGGACTCTAAGGATTCATTCGGAACCCCCGTACACACAAATCATATATGCAACTTGACTAAACTCGACATTCTAGGCTCAATGTAACCATAGAAAAATTAATCATAGGTCTCCTTGACGTGAAACTCATGAAAGTCACAAGAAACGAACATCACCTAAAAATCCAAATGAAGCTCGAGACTTTTCAAAATTCAACAAAGACCTCACCTAGGCCTAAAATCACCCCCCAAATCCAACAGAACCCTCAGAATTACGATCCGAGCATCAAGACCTCGAATGTTGACCAAAGTTAATCCAAAGGGTAAAATATTAACAATTTCCAATTTAGAACCTCAATTTCTCAAAAAGACTCTGAATTTGAAACCGACACCTCTCTTAGACCTCAATAGCTCAAACCGACTCCAAATTTGAAATCGACACTTGAAACGCTAAAAGCCATCAAAAACTACTTTTTGACAACTTTGGCTGTTTGAATATAAAAAACTTTTATAATTCACAACTTTCACTCAAAGTTTGAAATCAAATTTCAAAATCCATTAAAAAATGACTCGAAATCAAAATTAGGAGGGGTAAAATGATAATTTTATGAAAATTTCTAAAAATGACTTTCTGGGTCATTACATTATCCACCACTAAAAGCCATATTCATCCCCTAACATAAGGTAGAAGAAAGTACCAAGAGCATCGAAGAGCTGAGGATATCTGGCACGCATGTCGGACTCCGTCTCCCAAGTCTCCTCACCAACTGAACGATGCTTCCACTGCATCTTCACTAAAGTAATCTCTTTTGTCCTAATTTTTTGGACCTGCCTATCCAAGTTGTATAGGCTCCTCCTCAAAAGATAAGTTTGGACCCAACACAACCGAGTCAAGCGAAAGCACATTGGACTCATTCGGCATGTACTTACGAAGTATGGAGACATGAAACACAAGGTGCACAACATACAAACTAGGCGACAAGGGAAACTTATGAGCAACCTCTCCCACTTGGCTCAATATCTCAAAAAGTCCAATGCATCTAGGGAAGATCTTGTCCTTCTTCCGAACCTCATCACACCCTTCATGGGTGACACTTTGAGCCAAACATGGTCACCCTCCATAAACACTAGGTCTCAAACTCTCTGGTCTACATAACTCTTCTTTTGACTCTAGGGTGTCAATAATTTACTTTGAATCATACACATCTGCTCCATATATTCTCTAAGTAAATCCGTATCTAAAGAGTCCATCTTTGCCGAATCAAACCAATGGATTGGAGATCTACACTGTCTGCTATACTACGCCTCAAATAGGGTCATCTAAATATTAGAGTGATAATTTTTATTGTAGGAAAGGGCAAGTGCTAATCCCATCGAGTACCAAAATCAATCATACAAGCTCAGAGTGTGTCCTCCAACACCTGAATCGTCTGCTCAGACTGACTATCTGTCTGAGGGTGAAAATGGTACTCATGTCTAACTTAGTACTCAAATCATGTTGCAAGTCCCTCCAAAAGTGAGAAATGAACAATGAAACTCGATTAGAGATGATGGAAACGGGGACTCTATGTAGTTTGACAATCTAACTAATATAAAGAAGGGTTAACTTCTCCGATGTATACTACACCTGAACTAGAATGAAATGGGTGGACTTGGTAAGCCTATCAACAACCACCCTAATAGAGTCATAATCACCCACGGTGGTAGGTAGACCCACAATAAAGTCCATAGTGATCCGTTCCTACTTTCTAGTAGAAATAGACATCCTCTGAGATACACCTCCGGGTCGCTGGTGCTCACACTTGACAGCTTGGACAGTCAAGCATCTAGACACAAAATCTGCAATATCCCTCTTCATGCTCAATAGTGGTATGACATAGGGGTACAAATGTTGCACAACAGTTCTAGACAAATAGTTCTAGACTGGGTAATCTCTAATGACAGTAATCTTCTTTCGATCTCATAGTACCAGAACATAGAATCTCCTTTTGGTCTTATCTATGTAAATCACAAGTCAACCCACTACCTTACGGAAATCTCTCTTTCAAGCATATTTGACAATTAGAAATGAACCATAATTTCTCCTTCGAGAAAACCATAAAATCAAACCAAAATTTTATGCATCAATTTGTTTACCCATTTCAATTAATCTCTTTCGAGCATCAACCAAAGATCTAGACTAGGAATAAGTTTGCAACCTTAACCCATGAGTTAACAATGAGCTAACTAACCTAAATCCTTAGATAAACAATAATAAAAATAGAGTATAGCTCAAGACCCACTGTATTAAATCAACACACAACCCCATAATCACATCCCTAGAATTGGGGTTTTAGCCACACATCATAAAAATCAATTAAATTGTACCAATGATGCTACCAGATAAGTCTGGACCCAACACAACCGATTCAAGCGAAAGAACATGGGACTCATTCGGCATGTACTTCCGAAGTATGGAAACATGAAACACAAGGTGCACAACATACAAACTAGGCGACAAGGCCAACTTATGAGCTACCTCTCCCTTTTGGCTCAATATCTCAAAAAGTCAAATGATTCTAGGGCAGAGCTTGTCCTTCTTCCCGAACCTCATCACACCCTTCATGGGTGACACTTTGAGCCAAACATGATCACCCTCCATAAACACTAGGTCTCAAAATCTCTGGTCTATAGAACTCTTCTGTCGACTCTAGGGTGTCAACAATTTACTCTGAATCATACACACTTGTTCCATATATTTGCTAAGTAAATCTATATCTAAACAATCCATCTTTGTCGAATCAAACCAACCGATTGGAGATCTACACTGTATGTCATACAACACCTCAAATGAGGTCATCTGAATACTAGAGTGATAATTTTTATTGTAGTAAAGGGCAAGTGCTAATCCCATCTAGTACCAAAATCAATAACACAAGCTCGGAGCATGTCCTCCAACACCTGAATCGTCTACTCAGACTGACCATTTTTCTGAGGATGAATATTTTTACTCATGTCTAACTTAGTACTTAAACTGTAACACCCTGAAAACTAGTAAGTTGAACTAGAGAATTCTAGAGCCTTTCGTAAGAGTTTTGGAGTGTTGTATGAGGGTTAAAACTCGTAAAAATGATTCCCATACTTAGAATAGGGGTTTAAGGGTTAGGGAGTTAAGGTAAGACCCCCAAGGACCACCCAAGGGTTCCTTGGGGAGGACCCTCAAAACATCCCCAAATCTGCAAAATTTGGCAGCACCTACGTTTGGCCACCTACGACCAGTAGGTGGACCCACGCCTTGTAGGTGGGGGTCGTGGGTCAAGGCCTGCCAAGTTGAGCCTCTGACCAGCACCTACGGAGGTGCAGTACTCCCCGTAGGCCCACCCACGGTCCGTGGGTGTGGGTCTCGTAGGTCAAGCAATTTTTTTAAGTTTAGTTTTTAGTTAAGTGTCTAGGGGTTAAGTTAGTAATTAATTAGGGGTTAAGGTAGGTCGGTTAGTCAATTATTTAACCACCTATATAAGATTAATAGGCCCCTAAACTAACTCATTAATTCATTCATCTAAGAACCCACTTACTCTCAAGAAATTCTCTCTCTAGAAGCAAAGAAGAAGAAGAAGAAGAACAAGAGAAGGAGTCTAGGTAGAAATTCACCATTGAAGCAAGCTGGTTTTAGGGCTATGAATTGAGGTATGTTTAGCTTATTCATCTATGGGTTCTTCCCCCATAGACCCCTCTAAGTTTTCCCCCAATTGTGAAGTCAAAAACCCAATCTAGCTAGGGTTTCCTTCTTACATTGTGGGTAGAGTTTAGGTATGATTTTAATCTAGTGGATAATACCTAATTATGATTGTATTAGCATTGTATTATGATTATATGATGAATTTATGTGATTTGTATGGTAAACCCTAGTCTAAATTGATGAATGTGATATTTGTGGGTTTATGCCATTAGAGGTGAAGTTGAAGGTTCAAAGGTGATCTTCCTAAATCAATGTCATGTGTAGTAATTGATCAAAGTTAGGATCATATAATCATGAATTGAACTAAACTTTATTGAATATGAATGATCATCACTTGAAAAGATGAGTTTCAATCTTTATGAATCAATTATGACTATAATCACCTATTAGTGAATAATGTGATTGAATTACCTTGAAATCTAGGTATGATGATGAGATTAAGAAAGAAAGCTTGAAGTAGGGCTTGTAGTCATCAATGTTAGGGCTTTGGGGGTAAAGCCAATATTATGTGATTTTATTGTGTATTGCTTCTCTCTTACACACTTAGGCATAAAGATGCTAGGAGATCCAAGGTTCTCTCACATAGAATGATTCTAGGTTGACTTAATAACCTAAAATAAATCAAAGCTTGTTAGTGTAGAATAGCTTGAAGTTGTGACATATGTTCCCTTCATGTATAGCTTGGCTTAGTAGGATAAGACCAAGATTGATAGCTTAGGATGGAGGATCTATACTCTCCTAAGGGATAGCTTGACTTGGCATTGTAAAATGCATTTTATGGTAGCATGAGTTAGGAGTAGTCATGGAAGCCTAGGATTGAGGATGTATACTCTCCTATGGGTAGCTTGACCAAGCAGTGTTAGGATGCCTTCATGATAACATGACTTGGTTTGGCCAAGACTATTTCATGGTAGCTTTAGGATTGAGGATTCATACTCTCCTAAGGGTAGCTTGACCTTGCATTGTAAGATGCATTTCATGGGTAGCTTGAGTTAGGGTTAGTCATGGTAGCTTGGGATTGAGGACTCATACTCTCCTAAGAGTAGCTTAGGATTGAGGATCATACTCTCCTAATGATAGCTTGCATTTGTATCATAGTATACTTGTGAGGGTAGCATCACTTAGTTGGTCTAGGACTATTTCATGGTAGCTAGGATAGGACACTTTTACCTTTCCTAAAGTAGCTTGGACTTGCATGTTAGTGTGTCTTCCAATGTAGTTAGCTTAGCCTAATATAGTTATGTTAGTGGGATGATAGGATGGTCTAGCATATTAGGGGGTTATTCCTTGGTAGCCTTGAATTGAGAAATAGAGTTCATTCATGGGTTGTGACTTGCCTAGTACTAAATAGAGAAGTACCTTATATGAATAGATGCAAATAGTCTAGAGGGACTAGTCCTCAACTAGTGAGCATTCATGATAGTCTAAAGGAGTACTTAGTGTGGGTAGTAGTATGGGATGCTATCCATACATTGCACAAGTATGTCTTGAGGCTGGTTATGAAGGGTTCTCTTAGATGGTATATACTTATCTTGGGTTATTGCTATAGTTTCCTTCCAAGATATGATTGACAAAAGGTGATAGTTCCCTTGTCTATATGAAGATAGCCAATAGTAAGACCAAAGGAGGGTGAATATCACTAGGATGACTTCAAGGTTATGCTTAGTGTGAATGGTAGTATGGGATGCCTTTCATGCATTGCACAAGTGTGATTTGAGGTTACTTAGGAGTATGGTACCCTTATGGTAGAGAAGCTTAAGAGTTGACCATGTATATAGACTATGATTAAGATGACCAAAAAGGAATACTTGGCTTGGGTGGTATTATGGGATGCTAGTCATGCTTTGCACATGTATGCTTTTGAGGTTACTTGAAAATGGTGCTATTATGGTCTAGATGACTAAAAGTCAATTATGCTTATATGATTATGACTTATCTCATATTCTCATTGACTATGTCTTATGTTGATTTATGCTTATATGATGCTTATGTTGGAGATTATGCTATGACTATGTTATTATCTCTTATGCTTATGTCGTATGTTGACTAACCATTTTGAGATGCTCTTATGGTGTTGTGCTAGCTTTCATACTTGGTACATTTTGTACTAACGCATATTGCCTACATTTTAATCAAATGTAGGTTTTTGGAGATTGAGTTCCTTTGGAGGCTAGGTTTCTAAGAAACAAGAAAAGTTGAAGATTTGGTGAGTCCTCATAGCTTTGAGGACCATATTTCCTTTATGTCATTTCTTTATGTTTTAGACTTTGTATGGGCTGCGTCCCAAGAGTTTTATTCAAGATTTTCATAGATAGTTTGAGACAAAAATGTAGTAAAGACTTCCGCTTGCTTATGAAAATGTTTTCTATTGTATGGTTTAAAAGAAGTTTTAAATTTCCCGTACTTTTCTATTATATTATGTTATGATTATGCTAAGGGATTGTATGAGACCCCGAATACGCCATGTTACATCTAGGGGGTACCCCTTGGTCGTGACACAAACCATGTTGCAAGTCACTCCAAAAGTGAGAAGTGAACAATGAACCTCGATTAGAGATGATGGAAATGGGGACTCTATGTAGTTTAACAATCTAAATAATATAAAAAGGGCTTACTTCTCCGATGTATACTTCACCTGAACTAGAATGAAATGGGTGGACTTGATAAGCCTATCAACAACCGCCCTAATAGAGTCATAACCACCCACAGTGCTAGGTAGACCCATAATAAAGTCCATAGTGATCCGCTCCCACTTCCCAGTAGGAATAGACATCCTCTGAGATACACCTCCGGACCACTGGTGCTCACACTTGACATCTTGGACAGTCAAGCATCTAGACACAAAATTTGCAATATCCCTCTTCATGCTCAGTAGTGGTATCACATAGGGGTACACGTGTAGCTCAATAGTGCTAGACAAATATGGATAGACTGGGTAATCTCTAATGACACTAATCTTCTTTCGATCTCATAGTACCATGACATAGAATCTCCTTTTGGTCTTATCTATGTATATCACAAGTCAACCCATTACCTTACGAAAATCTCTCTTTCGAGCATATTTGACAATTAGAAATGAACCATAATTTCTCTTTCGAGAAAACCATAAAAATCAAACCTAAATTTCATGCATCAATTTGTTTACCCACTTCAATTGATCTCTTTCGAGCATCAACCAAAGATCTAGACTAGGAATAAGTTTGCAACCTTAACCATGAGTTAACCCCGAGCTAACTAACCTAAATCCTTAGATGAACAACAATAAAAATAGAGTATAGCTCAAGACCCACCATATTAAATCAACACACAACCCCATAATCACACCCCTAGAATTGGAGTTTTAGCCACACATCATAAAAATCAATTAAATTATACCAATGATGCTACCAGCCATTAATGTGTAGAAATAAGCAATAATTTTCAGCACCCTCTTTCATTTCAATCCTCAATGTAAACTAAAATAGTATTTCTCAATATTATAAACTAATGATGAAATTAGGAAAAAGTTGTGTGTTTCAGATCCCAACATTCCACATCCAACTTCCCTTATTTTTTCTCTCTTTTGGGCTATTTATAGTTTTCTCAAAATTGACCCAAGATTCCATACGCGACTCACTCTACGACGTTAATTGGGCTCACTTAACTCATTCAGCGGATCACTATTTGCTCTTTAGCTCATTCTTCTTTTGGTTTAGGCTCCATGTGTTTGAACTGTCACGCCTCGAACTAGAGGTGGCGTGACAGGCACTCGATACCTTATGCAATCGAGTTAGCCACTGAAATGTACCAACTGACTCAACTGTAGGCCTAGAAGGTCAGGCAACATAACATCTAAAATATTAAGCCTGGGCCATTAGGGTCATAACCTGAATAACAACTCATATAGACAAAGGTAGACAAGCCAAAAAAATAATAAAATACTAGCTGGCCGACGTGGCCGCAATTGAGGACATACACACATACAAACATATCTATACATGCCAAGCCTATGTGGCTGGAAAATGGAAGTTACAAAAAGAAACCCAGAATACTGTGTCCACAATTGCCTCTATGAGGGTCATAAGCAATGGTCGAGACAAGGCCCCGACTATACCCAAACTGTACAACAAAAGTAAACATCCTATAAAAGCTCCAGGAAGAGGTGGAGCTTACCAACTAACAACTGAACCACGAATCCTAGTGGAGGGGTCAATTAGACTCCCTACCTGGACCTGCATGCATGAAACAAAAATGCAGCGTCCCCAGGCAATGGGACATCAGTACGGATAAAAATGTACTGGTAAGTGATAAATGTAATCAATGACACAACTTCCAATACAAGTGTCTACGATCACGTGCAGTAATATAACCCAACCGAATGGGTTAGGGTCGAGTCCCAAGGGAGCAGTTTTTGAGAATTAAGAGTTACGTGCAAAAAATGCTAAAGTTAACCATAGCAAAAAATATTATCGAGTAAAAACATAATAAATTAAGGAGTGAAACGAATGTCAATTATCAATGGGGGTTTGTAGTCAACTAATGAACAAAAATAGCGAAAATAAAAAGATGTGAATTAGGGAGACGAGATTCTTGGGATGTGAAAGGAATATGGGATAAAATACACAATCGGATAATTGCTGTTGATAGTCAATTGTTGAACATTTGTAACTAGGCTAGACTTTAGTGGGGATAATTCTCTCTCGAGCAACTTACCCCAAATCAACTCGATTTCTCTCGAATACCGAGTTGCCGCAATTAAGCACAGCCTCCGCCTTAGCCCATTTACTCTCTCGAGCTGAATGTGTGGGAAAAAGACTAGGATTCACTCTCTCGAGCTGAACCCATGACGACCCAATAACCACCAGCTATTGATTTACTAGTTTTGGTTTTAAAACCTCTTTCTCGAGCAAGCCAAAAACACTAATATGAAATCGTGCAACTACAATCCCATTAAGTTCAAACACAACTACTAAACGAAATCACATTTAAAAAGCAAATAGACTAACAATGAGCAATACTCAACAATAAATTTAACCCATATTCACATAATCACACCCCAAAAATTAGGGTTTTAGATAGACAGAGAAAAGAGGAAGAAAATTATACCAAATCGAAGTAACATCAACTGGGTATGATTTATATTCACTTCAAACGAGTCTAGGATGAAGAATCTTCAACACCCACTTCCAATTTCTTGGAATTGGAAGTCTTCAAATCTTCAAAAGCTAAGCAAAATTCTCTCTACTTGAAAACTTAGAAAAATAAAATGTTATCTCTGAAAATGCATACTAAGATAAAATTCAAACTATTATTTATAGTTGTAAAAAAAATGTGCTGCGAGGGATCACTCGATGCAGTTAGTCAGGATCGCCGATGCACTCGCTGATCCACCCTTTGGTCTGCTTCATCGCCTTTCAGCTTTTGCCTTCAGCATCTTCGCATTCTCGATCATTGGGCAATTTAGTATTGCTTTGCAGAACTGTTCGGTGACGCACCGACTGCTCCTTTTCATCACCGACTTGATCTTTTCCTTTAGGGTTCAACTCACTGGAACTTTGGGCGAGGTTACGGCCATTCGACGATTTGCCTAATGCATTAGGCGATCCTCATGAATTCATTTCTTCGTTCTTTCAGCCGCCTTGTTCTTTTTTAGCTTGATAGTGTCCATGCTTTGTCTCTAAACTCCAATACCCAAAACTTAAGGATTTACATCAGTTATTGAGACAAAATATGCATTTGAAGACACTAATTTTATTAAAATCAAGCCCTAAATGAGTCCAAATTGTGGACTCATCAGTATGTAAGGCGGAAAATAGAATCATAAATAGCTGTTATAAAAAGGGTAATAAAGATAACACCTGAAATAGAAACTTTGATAGCCTCCATGGTTGATATCCTACATTATATGAATTAAATATGCATGGTATGCTCGCATAATCGTATGTCGTAAATACATATATATAGATGGAAATGCATGTCATACCCAACCAAGTGCTTGCAATGGTGGTGCCTTTCGGTAGCGAACTGGCATCATATACGCCAGCTTGTGGCCATCTGTATCTCATACGTATAAATATAGGCAATAGGCCCCATACCTTCTGATTATAGCTCCGAAGTAGAATGCATAGCATGTAATGTCAAGGATTCGTAATGCATTTTGGTTACCTGAATCATATTTCCAATCTTGGCTCGTTGGTACTCTTGTCCTCATAATTTCGTAATCACTTTCGTATCACATGTAAATATCTCGTATAACCATATGCTTGTAGATTAAACTAGAACACTTAAAAATAAAATTAAGAAAGGTAACTTAAACCTGAGAATGTTCATAAAGATCTTAAGGTTCTTCACCTAATTTTTATATATGTTTCTTTAGTAATTTCTAAAAGAAAGTGTTTCAAAAAAAAAACATGTCCTTTAGTAGTTTAAACATACAAGTTACATTTAAGAGTTTCAAAAATCGACATATTATTTTTAAGTTTTTCAAAAAAGAAGAAAGTAGCGAGGAAGGAGGACTGATATCAAACTCTTAATGTTCCTCCCTAATATTTCTAAGTTACAACACCTAAAGAAGAAGAATAATATATACACAAGAAACTACAATCAAGGGAATCGACAAAGTGGCACATCGACACCGATTAACCTATATAACCGAACGAGTGGAATATCAACATAATTGAGTCACAAAGTACGTCAGTTGCAATCCCAATGCCTTTCACAGGAGGTCTTTCTAACAATAGAATAGTAAAACAACCTTTCACGATTTATGATTCTAAAATTCATGCTCAAAGGAAGTAACGATTAGCCTTAACATACCTCAATTTTGGGTTTTGTAGTATTAATGCGGACTGAACCCCTTCCTTATAGTATGTAATCAACATGAAATCATGTCACACAACCATTACCGTCAGAATATTATCACGTCAATGTGAAAGTAGCAATTTAGAGCTTACTAGCAGAGTAATTAGCTCACCAGACCCATTTTAAATGTACGCTTCATTACTTTTTCTTCTCCAAATTAAAACCCCAAATTAATGACGTAACATACATTTTTTCAGCAGCTATTAACAAGTGGAGGCCTACACAATAGTCAACAGCAACCAAATAGAGTATGCCTGCACAATAATAAACACTCCGCGTATCGCCACACCCCTACTTTCCAACCACAAAATAACCACAACCAAATCCAAACCATGAGTCTTCAAACCATGAGTCTTCAAACCATTAAATCCAGAAAAAATATATGTTATACAGTCCTATAATTGTTCAATATAACCATAATAACTCAAACTTACGGCTTCCAATCACCATCCTGTGAGTTCGTCCAATAATTATGTTTGGAATCATGTCTTTCTCTTAATAAGCAATAAGAGAATAAAAAGGAAGAACCTTAACTTAAAATTGATAGATATTGTAGTATTGTAGCATGACTCCTCAATTACAAAGAGTCTCCTCAAACACAAGACGTTGAACCAAGAAGAAGTCATTTGAAAATGGAAATGCAATAATAGAACCAACGTTACACTTATTTATCTTACAATTAATTACCCATCTGTACTTCTACTTATCTTCCAGACTCATATCAACAACAACCACACACAAACAAATAATTTCCAAAAATTCCAGCAACAACAACATTAGAAAATACTTCAAAAACAGCCCAATATCACATAACTATCAAAATACGATTTTCCAGCTGTCTATTCGTTTTCTTGCTTATATAGCATAGTTATAACTTGGACTCACTCAATAAAATGAAGGGTGAGAATTATTACCTCCAAACAGCAGAAAAACCACCTAAAAACGAGACTCCTTCACTATGAAGAATCCTTCAAATCACAACCAACGAGGAG
>JAJOOO010023932.1:0-31343 GCA_029582685.1 Solanum piurae
TTACACAAACTATATGATAATTTGTATAATCAAAATTTTCAAAATACATTGAATGTGATTCAATTTAAATATATAATTTGCAAAACTAATGACAAAACATGGAAAAGAAATTACACAAACTATATGATAATTTGTATAATCAAAATTTTCAAAATACATTGAATGTGATTCAATTTAAATATATAATTTGCAAAACTAATGACAAAACATGGAAAAGAAATTACACAAACTATATGATAATTTGTATAATCAAAATTTTCAAAATACATTGAATGTGATTCAATTTAAATATATAATTTGCAAAACTAATGACAAAACATGGAAAAGAAATTACACAAACTATATGATAATTTGTATAATCAAAATTTTCAAAATACATTGAATGTGATTCAATTTAAATATATAATTTGCAAAACTAATGACAAAACATGGAAAAGAAATTACACAAACTATATGATAATTTGTATAATCAAAATTTTCAAAATACATTGAATGTGATTCAATTTAAATATATAATTTGCAAAACTAATGACAAAACATGGAAAAGAAATTGCACTAACTTGGCTAGCATCAGGATCAAGACATGTTTGTGAATTTGACGAGTCAGAAACAGCTTTAGGGGACACGATAATGGCAGCCCTTTTATGATAGGCCTTCCTACTGGAACTCAATCGTCTAGAATGAAATGGCAATGGTGAGATTAATTTGTCCCCGGATAAATGTGACGATGCAAAAGAGAGACTTTGAAAGGACATTGCACGATCAACATTGTCCATTATAGAATGCTGAAAAGGTTTCAATGTTCCCATAGATGGCGCCATTGTAACAGCTGTGCCTACACTGCCTACACTACTCACTGCCTACCCTTTCAGTTTCTCACTGCCTACTCTTCTCTGTGAAATATGAGAAGGTAAGTTTTACTCAAGAACAAGTCAATATAATATAATCATTAACCTAAAACTAAAACTTAAAAAGATTTTTTAAAAGACATAAAAACTTGATATGATTTGGTCTCTTTATTTGAACAATTCAAACTAAACTCTAGGTATTGAAACCTTTTATTTATGATAATGAAAAATTATTTATTATATATAGTTAAATATTATTTTCAAGTCATTTTATTATATAATTTTACAATTTATTGTATAGTGATATAGGAATATAAAATTCTCGTTCACATATTATCAAGTTTTTATTCCAATATCTCAAATTATAATTAATTTAATTTTTTTGCAAAAAAAATCTTATAACCTCTAGAAAAATACTACTCTATTATATATAAATTTGATTTTACAAGTGATAAAATATGTTAGCCAATTATTGCAATACAATATCTTGGTTCTTAGTCTAAAAAATCTTATCGATAGACAATGGGATTTAGTTAATTTGATTCAAAATTCTAAAATATAAAATAAAATTTTATTGTTATTAAAGTAAAAGGTTAAAATTTGAAAAGAAAATTTAATACATTCCTAATACATGGGAGAAGTAGTAGCTCGAAAATCTTCGATGCAGCAAGAACGAGATAACGTGACATACACATAAAAAAAAGAGTTTTATCGTTCATCTTGGCAATATAAAACTTCTCAATAACTCCATTCTTTTATGGACCTTTAAAAAATTAATACAAATAATATTTAAATATATTTATAACTAGAATTATTATATTTCTTTGTTAAGGGATATGAAAAACTTTAAAAGTATTAGTAGATAACGTGGACGCTGGACCACGCATGTAGGAAGGTAACAAAATACACAGGTGAGAGATCTGAAATGGGAAAAAAATAAAATAAAATTTTTGATGAATATTTCATCTATAAAATCACTCAACTATGAATATTTTTTTTTATAACCACAATGTTACTAATCATAGACGATATAGATATTTTTGTTCCCATTTAATATGTATGTGATTATATACCGTAGTACTTTTGCACACATATATTTACAAAATAACATTTCAATAAGTAAAGATGCTTATATTTGCCCAGATATATATATTAACATAAGCACAAACAAATTGGTTACACCAATGAAGGTAAACATGCTAGAAGAGCATAAATAAATAAATAATAACACCACTGGATATGGTCAAATTTAAAGAATAAAGTTCCCATTTTCAACTGCAACAAGCTCCTCCTTGAGAAGCAGCTCCATCTCGTCCGCCTGATGGCCCAGGAATCCCTCCATACCCAACTTTTATTCCATATGACTGCAAAGAGAATAAGAGAAATTCAACTATTTAGGTGAAGGAATAGATACACAATCGACGAAACCAAGCATTTAGCTTTTTGGCAACTTCGTTTCTTCTTTCACTAGACAATAATCAGGTACTTAAGTTACTTGCGGATGGTTTTGTCATCAGCAAACAGAGACCAAATATGAAGATTTGCAGTCCACACTAAGTAGAATATACATAAATAGTCAGGTTAACGTATACCTCGTTTGATACATCAAACACTCCATCCTGTATTTTCTTATAGATCGTGGAAGCTGTTTTGATAAAAGCCTGAAGAAGTACAATGAATTACTTTGAGACATCCATTGTATAATATAAAAGCTGTACTAGCACGTTAAATGATTTTTTACCTCTTCAACATTCTGAGCTGTTTTAGCAGAGGCCTCCATAAATATCAACCCATTTTCCTTGGCAAACTGTTCGCCTTCCTCAGTGCTTACAGCCCTTCTGTGAGCAAGATCACACTTGTTTCCAATCAGCATTATACTCATGTTTGCATTTGCATGCTGCCTTGCATCTTCCAGCCAACTAGCAAGGTGATTAAATGTTTCCCTCCTACAAAATTTCCGGAGGAAAGAAAATCGTCAGTTCTTCACTAACACAACAATCCAGGGAAATGTAGTTAGAGTGACCACAGGAATCGTTGATAATTCCCTGAATAATACCTGGTAATATCGTAAACAAGTAGTGCCCCGGCAGCACCTCTATAGTATGACCTCGTGATAGATCTGAATGATTCTTGGCCAGCCTGAAAAGGGAGATCATTCATTATAATCATGCTGCCAGCCATTTAATGACGCACAAGCAAATAATAACGAGAACAGTATGAAAATATTCTGCTGCCTAGAAAAGAATTCAAGGCATTTACAAAGATTATCGTAAGCCCCAAATGAAAAAAAAAAAGATGATCAGCAAATTTTAGACTAATGATCTCATCTTTTTTAGAAATTTGGGATATATCGAAGCAGGAAAGGAAAGAAAAGATGTGAAACAAACCGTGTCCCAGATCTGTAGTTTTATTGGTTTGTTGTCTATTGTGATCATTCTAGCCCCAAATTCAACCCCAATGGTCAAGTCATGGACCGGTTGAAATCGTTTGTCCGTAAATTGCAAGAGAAGACAGGATTTTCCGACTCCTGCACAACAAAAATGTTAGAGATGATGTTTTATATAAGGCATCAGCAATGTATATATCAACATTGGAAATATTCCATCGGAAGCCAATGAACTATACGGAAATGCTAGGGCAAAGTGCACCCGTATGAGGAATCAATCAGCAAAGTTGGCATTGCATAGGAACAACCAAGAGTTTAGAATCTCATCACAACTCATAAGGATTTCGAAGTTTTGAGTGCCCCTACACCAATAAGAGGGTAAATTCCTAAAACGATATGTTCGTGAGACACATGAGTAGCAATCTCAATTCTCACCACAAGCCATATGTAATTCATCTCTTAAATCATATGCTTACTATTACGAGCATTCAGAGTTTTAATCAACAACCATTTCATCATACACAAAAAAAAGCAGACTATCTCTGAAATATTTTCCAACTACTTTTTTATCATTATCAAATTACTTACTTTATCGATTTTTCAAAGGGCTTCTCTTTCAGAAAATACATCGATTTTACAAGTCAAAAGAGAAGCATTGGTATAGTTCTAAGAGAAAGTGTTTGGCAGTTTCAGCTGGTGGAATATAAAAGAAAAAAAGAGACTTCAAATTATCAAACTAAACAGACTTCAAATCCAACTGAATTGGATGATACAAACATTCTCTAACTGCTGAAACTCCAATTTATTTACAAAAAAACTTAACGAACCGTATTTTTATGACCTAAATCATCAAATTTAGCCTAACAAAATCCTTCTCATCGGAAAAAAAAATCAATTATCAAACTCCATGGATATATCACCAACCATAATTAAAATATCAAATATAACAGAAATAACACAAAATTCAAAAAACAATTGAAATGCTACAATTCTCATAATAGCATAAATTCAATCATATGCATAATCATTACAACAACCTCCATTGAAATAGAACCTTCCCGATCATTCCAGATCCATAAAAACCAAAAGGAGAACATTATAAACAGGTGCAAAAAGGAAATCATTAGATTTACAAATCAAATTAAGATAAAATCAATCACAATTGAAAAATTACCTGTATCTCCTATGATGATATACTTGAAAAGATAAGCGTACGACATGATTGATGAGATCTGAAAAGAGAACACGTAAATGAGCTGGAGAATTTGATTGCTTGAATATATAGGAATTTTTCTGGTAATTTAATAAAAAGTTTCAGAAGAAGATGGAGAGGAGAGAGAGAGAGGGATTGGCTCTGTAAATATTCAAAAACCTCTCTTTTTCTTTTCTCCAGACGTCACCGGAAAGATAAAAGGAACAAAGGTAAAAAAAAAAAGGGCCAAGAGTGTCTTTTCTCAATTATGAAATTACTATTAGATACAAAAACAAATAGGAGAGCGGAGAGGAGCGAGCGGGAGCGAGAAGTGTGTATCTCAGAGATATACGAATCACATTAAATATATGCATATGGGATACTAGATACCTTCTGATATACATAGGGAGAGAGGCGAGCCAGAGAATCGTATACATGTGAATCCATTTGGATATAGTGTATTAGGAATAAATTGTACCTAATTTTGACCTCATGTATCTGAGATACATCTATCTAGACACGCTAAATACATGTATCTAGCGATCAAAATATGATAAAAAGGTAATTTTGAAAATTTACGAAAAGGCACGTATTAGGTCCTAAACGAGTGGAATTTATGTTGTTTGCACTTACTTTTTTTCAATTATGAAAGATAGAATGATTTTTCACTCTGATTAAATTTGATCCTATATATGTCTTTATTGTTAGAGGCATAACTCAAATTTGCCTCTTAATTATAGAAAATATAATAAATTTGTCGTGCTAAGCTTTCGTCATTTGAAAATAAGGGTAACTATGGATTATTTCAGTAACGTCGAGACTCAAAAGCATATTTGTCCTCAATTATTAACAGAACGAAAATTTATTTCATTTCACGTAGTTTAGGGGTAAATTTAACTTTATTTCATTCCTTAGCTCATTGGACCATTCACCAAAACATTTTCATGATATATAAAGCTTTGATGATTGCTATTATTCAAATACTTCTGAGAGCAATGAATAGTATTACACATTATACAAGTAACAATAAACATAGAAATGAATGTTATCTAACATTTTTAGTAACTTTCACTACAATGGGACTTCTAACATAGTGTTTGTTATCAGACCATATTAAATGGCCAAATACATAATCTTTTGGAGCTTTATGTCCTTTAACTTTCAGAGTGATCTTGAAACTTTTTTCCTCTCCAATCTTCTTGAACTCCAATGTGTTTGGCTCAACAACAACAGAAACTCCAATCGGGGATCGAATATGAGCTTTGTAAGTGCCCGGGGACCCTACATTCTTCAATGTTCTAGTCACAACGATCGAGCCCTTGAGCTTGGGCACTGTGATTGAAGGTAAGTTCAAATTGCTGAAACTTATAGGGTCAGGACATTTGAAGTTGCCTTGTGTGAAGAAACTGATTTGAGTTTCGTTGTACCCTTGTGCACAGAGGAAATTCATGTAATCATCGATTGTTAAGTCATAAACCAAGCCAGGGTCCATGGCGCAGTTTGGCCATATGTGTCCTGATCCATAAGCAAATGGTGATGCCTTGAGGTGAGTTGAATTTGTCATTGGGTTAATCGTGTTGTCTCGCGTTCTTGCTGCACCAGAAGAAGAGTAAACAAGGCATCATAATCATATAAAAGTTGCATTTAAGAACTTAAATTGTAGAACCAGACAACAGAAGCAAATTCGTATGTATAATCGAAAGGTTTGGTTAAGTCCTACCGGATGTCATAATGGCGGATTTGATGGCTGCAGGACTCCAAGTTGGATGGAGGGTCTTCAAAAGACCAACAACACCAGCCACATGAGGACATGACATTGAAGTTCCTGTCATTGTGTTAAATTTAACCCGACGATTATCTAAATCTGTTTCTGTAGGTCCTTGAACTCCAGTATACGCAGCTAGTATGCTCACTCCCGGGGCAGTAATATCTGGCTGCAAAGATAATATCGTACAAACACTTGTAAAAATGACATCATTTTGGTTAATAGACTTGAAATTAACAATATCGAAATGGTAAAAGACCTTAAGAATCTCTGGTGTCACCCTATTAGGTCCAATGGACGAAAAGGCAGCCATAACTGGAGCTGGTTTTGTTCCTAATTCAGTTGTTGGCCGAGTAATGTAAGCTGTAGCTTTCCTGCTCAAACCAACAACGACGTTTAACAAGAAAATTAAACAGAATAAGAATGGGAATACAGAGGATTCTTCTTGTTATAGCTATGTATACTAAATCATTTAATTTGCTGTACTGTGACACAATGCTAGATTCGTAGACTGTTTGTTATACCTTGTTGAATTAACATAAGACGAGACTTGAAGTCCATCGGAGTAACTGATATGCGTTGCAGGGCAGAGATAAGGTTCAGCATACATTTCATTTCCAAAGAACGCGCTGTTGAGTATAACGATACCAACTGCACCTACTGAAGTAGCTTGAGTGCACTTGTTAAACACTGGACTACCCCCTCTATGACAAACCAAAATAGTCCCCTTCGCCTTCTTAGGATCCAACGTCCCCTCTATGCAAAAATTACTGCAGAAGCATAGAAAAAGGTTTAGCAAAGTTATTAGTTTGTACATTAAGCAGTAGGGAAGAGAGGTAATACTCACGCTTCTTGAGCTGTCGCATTGGCAACTTTAGCAGATGCACCAGTAATAATTGGGAACGATTTGCCTTCGGGTAGAGCTTTACTTGAAAGGCTTACTCCCTAAAAAACAAAAAATCCGTGAACTAATGAGAAATGACGCTTCCTAACTCTCCACTAGGAGGTATAGAGAGGTAATTTTACAAAGAATGTACTATTACAATGATGGACGTTGTTGTTACAGGTAAAATATTGTTATAGAGAAGTAAAGTATAACATAAAAAATTGATGGTTATGATGAAATGTTGTTATATAAGGTGAATGTTATAGAGAGGTCTGACTATATTGTTTTGCAGACAAAAAGAATAGTGGACAAGAGAAACATACTCTGTAACGTTTATTGTTTCCTAGGACGATATAGCTGGAGAACTCGCGATCAATGGTACTTGCCCCGACAGTAATGAGCCAAGGTGCAGTATTGGTTATTGTACCAGGATAAGCACCCGAATTCCCACCTGAGGTAACCACAACAATGCCATGCTTAATAGCATGAAACGAACCGATAGCAATACTGTCTTGGGCATATGGTACAGGCAATCCTCCCATTGATACTGAAAGAACGTCAACGCCATCATGAATTGCCATATCAAATGCAGCCAAGACATCTGCATCAGTACACGAATCGGATGGAATAATAGGAGGCCAACAAGCCTTATAAGCCGCAACTCGTGCTCTTGGTGATCCTCCCTTAGCTGTTCCATTACCATACCCGAAAATGTTAGCTCCCTCGACAAAATTACCTCCGGCTGTGGACAACGTGTGGGATCCGTGCCCTAACGTGTCTCGTGGCGTGTAGAATTTGGAGGTTACTAGAGCTCCTGCTTCAGCAGCAAATCCTTTGATGAAGTATCTTGCTCCTATTAACTTCCTTCAATATTTAAAGGAAAACTCCATAGGTCAAAAGTCATCTTGATGTTACACTAACATAAACATGTTACATGTATATATCATACTTCATTCGTTCCAATTTATATGACAAACTTTTCCTTTTCGCAACGTTCAAAGAATTTAAATTCATTAAACTACTCAAGTAATAAACTTGGATGTGAGTTCTCATCTACCAAACTAACTTTTCATTTGTCCCTCCATCTAAATGTTGCCCTTTTGGTTTCATACTTGATTTTTGTTGCCCTTTTTGAAATTTTCCTCAAATCTTTTACTTTTTTGGCTCCGGACTCGTTTTCATCTACAAATATTAAAGAGAAAGTACCTATTGCAACGAAATGTGGGATCAGAGCCAGTTTGGCAAGTTCCTTTCCACCTTGATGGAATTGGTCCCATTCCTTCATCACTAAAGCTTTCTGATTCTGGCCAAACGCCTGCCTCCAATCATACAAATAAGAACGGATTACTCGGATAATAAGCATCCTTCACTTTTAAGTCAGCGATTGTGAGTTAAGTTATTAAGAAAGCAAAAAGATGGGAACTCTCAGGGAGGAGAGAGAAGCTTTAAAAAATGCACACCTAAATATCTTATTGACCTTGTAAACACCCTAACTTTGAGTATGTATTGATTGTGCGACGTAGCATCGATCAATGAAATAGATGATCATCAATTGAGATTAGCATTTCAAATTTCATATATCTTCTTATTTAAGGTCATGTCATCGTTAAACTAAAGTTGTGTCATATTATATTTAATCACGTCTCCTTAATACTTATTCGGTTTACCTCTGTCTCTCTTCTCACCCCCTACATCTAATCAGTCACACCTCTTCACTAGTGCAGTTACACGTCTATTTTCCATATGTCTAAATCATCTCAATCTCCTTTTTCTCATCTTTATCTACCACGAAGGTAACTTTCTTAATAATCTAATTCTCCATATTATTTGATTCATTGGTTAAAGCTATGTAAAAGTGGGGCCATGATTGATGGGATTGGCCAACTTGGGAGAATAATGAGATTTTGATACATAAAAGTTTTTTTTAATTATTTATTTAAATATATAGTTAATTGTCAAGTACACACACTAAGCTTCCCAGAAAGCGATAATTAAATATTACAATTTGTGTAATTTAAAAAAGAAAAAAGAATCTTTACTCTATAAAGTCAATGAACCACGTGCAATTTATTACTACCCTCTTCATTTTACTATAATAAATTGCAAAAAATATTTATACAAATGTGCTTATGAAGCAAAAAAGATGGATTTGATTTAATTACAAAGAATTTAAGAAAATGAATTAAAATACACTGAATTATTGCAAAAGAATTCAACTAAAATACACTAATTGAGGCATATATTTGGTGCAATTAAATTACTCTATAACAGTCATCCTCTATAATAATATTTCACTATAATTATCAAGTTTTTGTTCGAACCAATTTTCATATTATATTATTATATTATATATTTTCTATAACATAATATCTCTATAGTTAATCCAAAAAATATCAGGACAAACAAAATTATAATAAAGATGTTTGACTTATACATAAAAATTCTAATATGCTTTTTTTTTTATTATAAATTTTATACGACGTAAAATCAGATTAATCGGAAAATATCATACCAGAATCAATGTTGCCAATAATAATGTCTTCTCCAAATCTTCCCTTCTTCCATAAAGAGCTTTTAGGGATTTTCCCCTCATGTTCCAACCCCAAGAAGTTCCATGATCTTGTTGTGTGTAGTTCTTTTCCCTTGTTCAAGAATATTGATATAACCTTTGGATGCTCTGCAAAAAAAAAATCATATAAATGAATTTTAATTTGTTGATTATTACTCAAAATATTTTGATTAATTAATGATATTTAAATCTCATTAGTAAAGAGGATTTCAAATATCAAACGTTGATTAATTAAAGAGAAATATACTATAAGAAGTGAATCTTAATAAGGATTTGTTGATTAAACTCATTAACTTAATTATTGTTTTTGCTCGAATTACATATACATATAAACAAAAAACTTAAAATGTGTATGTATAATTTGTGTCATAATCAGGGATATATTTTGCTAAAGATGTTTAAAAAGATATTCATATTTGACCTATATATACAATATAATATTCCAATAAAGGATATTCAACTCAATAGAAAATGCAGGTCGCAAATACATCCTAAACCCAGTATTTATATATATATATATATATATCACTAAAATTTCATCAAATACTACATTTGATTCATGCAATGGGTTGAATATTAAAACCTTTAAAAAGTCAAACTGATTAAATTTTGAATTTTGTATTTTGAATTTGTCTTTTATTCAACTAACCACCCATCTATATAGTAAGCTTACGTTCATTCTTATCTCACTAACTTTAAAATATTCTAGATTCACCTCGGACACAGTAAATAATGTGTACCAAAGTAAAAAAAACAATTTAAAATGCAGTAAATGGAAAATCAAAAAATTTCACTTACTAGATAATTCTGCAGCTTCTTCATCTTCAAGAATTGCAGCAAAGCCATTGATGTGTCTTGTATAAGAATAAAAAATTGCCTCCTTAGCCTTCTCAATACTGTTAATATTACAAAAAACAAAATTAGGAAAATAAAGACTATTTTTAAAAAAAAATTCATTTAATCAAAATATATATATACTAAAGTTTTAATTCAATTAATTACCTTCCTAAATGTGATCCAAGAAATTCATGATGAGAATTAATAACTCTATCAAAATCAATTGATGTTGCTTCTTTTCCATGTGAATGTTCACCCAAGTACACAACATATGACTGTATAAGCACAAAAAATACCTTCATTAATTCGAAATTTAGATGAAATTTTAACGATAGTTCATCGAAAAATGATAATAAAAAAAATGTACAATTTATAAAGAGAATCAAAAGGGAAATAATTACCTTTTTTATGGCAAATGTTGGTCTAAGCAATTGAGTAAAAAAAATTGAAAGAAGAAAATATATTGAATTTTTCATATTTTCTTGAAAAAAATCAGAGATCTCCTCTTCTGCTAAATAAAGTTTCTATAATATAAGGAATCTTATTGGTTGAGTTATTAACCATATATAGACTGAATTTTTTTTTAAAAAAAAATTTGTAGATCTTATCTTTATTTATTAGAAGATTCATTGACTTTAGAAAGAATTTTAAAAAAAATTGAACATATTATATTTTTAATTATTTGTGGGGGATGAATCGAACTATTGCATGTTATATGAATGTAATGATGTATTGACTTGATTTAAATATAGAATTTTTAAAAATGATTAACCAATTTATTATTGGTAATTTTATGATTTTTTTTATTTGTTTAGATATTTTTGAAATTCCCCTCTGAATATATTTTTAAAAATGTTAAAAATTAGAATATGACTAAATTCCTTTTTTTTTTCATGGGACCACTAAGTGGAACTATCAAATAAAAAGTAGTAATAGAATGGCCCCTGACTATTTTATAATTTTATGGTACTTTTTTATTGACTATTAAAAATAATAGTAATTTGGAATATTAGTTTGCCATATAAATTAATATTGAAAATAATTTCTTTATTTTTACCTGAAGAAATAAAATTACATATATATTATTTATTTTAAATTTTATCCGTGAAATTATATTAAATATATTATTATTATTATTATTATTATTATTATTATTATTATTATTATTATTATCATTATTATCTTAGTTTCATAGAAAAGGACAAAGCAAAATATTAAAGTAGCAAATAATTCCATCCATGTGCTAATGCAGTATTCAAAAGTAGTTTTAGGTTGGAGAGAAATAGAAATATTCGCTAAAGACTATGAAACAAAGAAATCTAAAAAAGTAAAAAGTGGATAACACTTTTGGTTCCTCTATTATTGGTATATATATCCTTATATTTTATATAAAATGGTAGAAAAAGAATTATTATAGTAGTGACTGAAATATTAGAATAATGATCACTATCAAAATTTAGATTAATTCTTGAATAGTTTAATCAATTTTGAAATTTTGAAAATAATAAAGTCTAGATATACAAAATTAAAATCATATCAAATATTTTTAATATTTAAAAGTAATATATTTCTAAAAGTTCCAAAACTAAGTGATAATATTTTAGTGAAATCTTCTAAAATCTAATGGTAAAAGAATTGAGTCTAGTGCGGTTTACATCTCCTGTATAGTTCGTAGTCTATTATACAATGGGGGGTTTATCCAATACGCACAAAGTGTTCATCGTGGAGTGCAAACCCGGAAGGCAAAGGTTGTGACAGAGATTGTAGCGGCTCCAAGTTATTCCCATGGAGGTTCCAAAAAAAAAAGAGTTAAACTCAAATTTATGACTCATTAATGCCGCTTTAGCTTAAACTCGAGCAGTTTCTTAAAAAACTGCAGTATAAAGAGATGCTCTTGTTATTCCCAATAAGACGACACATCAAGCAGGATTGTGATAGAGTGATAAATAGTAATTTACTCTTAATCAAAGGTAACGAAGATTTCTTTTTTGGATACCAAGTCACAATTATTTCATTAGGAAATGTCTTACTCCTAATATAAGAAAATTTCTAACACAAAAACGATCATTTAGACAGTCAACCAACTAATCTACTGAAATTTTCTACAACCATTACATTAATATAGAAATGCAACTGCTAGTTTTAAGGAGCTTGCGAATGAACTACGCATTGGTTGTTAGGGAGAAAAAAAAATATTAAAAAAAACTTATCATGATTTATATATATATATTCCTTAACATTTAATGGTTGATTTAAATATACTCTTAATTTAACTAATGTAGATTTGATTTTGTAATCTTTTACAAATTTATTTTTAGTTTTATATTCTTCATAGAAGAAATTTTTATTTTTACGTATAGGAAAAAAAGGCAAGAAAACCTCTTAACTTTGATATTTAGAATAAATATACTCCTTGTTAAGAAAAATAATGTATATATTATTGTCATCTAACGAATGATATATTTTTACAATCTTCATTAACAAACTGAATTAAGTATTTTAGAATAAATATACTCCTTGTTAAGTAATTTTTGAGGCGTTGGAGTTGGGGGTGGGGTGGACAGGTTAAATTTAAAAAGTTCTAAGTATTTTTTTCGTGGGGGTGGGGTGGGGTGGGGGGTGAGGGTGAAGAGTATTTTTTGCTTTTGACGCTTTTAACATGATCCCTATAATAATATGGGTAAATATGAATATCCATATTATCCATTGGGTAACTCATTTTTACCCATTTAAAATATGAATCGAGTCGAGTATTTACCCATTTTTATTTAACTCGTTTTCGATCGACTCATATTCGACTCGACCTGCTCGTTTTCCACTCCTAACGGTAACCTACATGGAGAGGACTATTTGTCTTCGTACTAAATCAATAGAAATTTTCAAGACACATGTTGCAACTATCCATTCCTTTAGTGATATTTTTCACTTTGAACTAGTTGGTAAGGTCTGTTTATTTATATACTCAACATTTTTTATATGTATTAGGGTGTCATATATTCGTCCTCTATGAACTCAGCGTCCTCGCTGAGATTTTCCCCCACCGCATGTGATTTGCCTAAACTCAGTACTGAGGTTTGTCCCTCCTTATCAAGATTTGTCTAAATTCATTAAAATCTCGCCTGCATCAACAAAGTTGGCATATGCGTGACTCTGATAGGCCATCCCGCTAGTGAATTGTCCACTCTGGGCATAGGTCCGCACGCCTTTTAAACGCGTCGCTAGTTAATAATGTATGCTTATTTATATACTCAATATCTCTCTTAGCTAATATGAAACTTCTTATCTTAAGTTGGGGTGTCACACATATAATGTCAATGATATGTTGGAGCAAATTGTATTGCCACCATATGTTAAAAGACCACTAGGAAGACCAAGTAAGAAAAAGAAAATTCAATTATGGTAAGAAATTCAGGCCAAATATATCCAACAATTATTGAATTAATTTAATATTTTGTTAAACTTTATAATCATGAACTATTAAAAGATTTTCTTTTATAGATTCAGATATTGAAAAATTAAGCAATTTTAATTATTTAATAATCAAATTTGAATATAATATCTAAATAATCATATGTATTTATTCAAATACAAACGTTTAAATTTTAATACATATCTTAATTAATATTTATATGTGTATTTAAATTCAGACTTGTTAATCTTAATTAAAATAAATGAGACCTAATTATACTTATTATCATTATCTTCTAAATGATATATATTAATGATTAATGCCCATGAAAGGATCCGTCAAATGCCTCCAATCAAGGCTGGATTTGTCCCATGCAGTGGCTTTGGCCTTGTCAAAAGTCATGCTAATAAGTAGTAGTACCAAAGTAAATTTGTAACACCAAATATATTTAAATTGAACTAGGGCAAATGGTCAATTTTTCTCAAGAACGATGTGAAATGAAATAGATTTATCATTTATTAATAATTGAGGATAGATTTATCTTTTGTGCTAGTTAAATAACTTAAATTTGCCCTTATTTTCAAACTACGAAGCCTTAGCACTCGATAATGTCATGTATTCCATAGTTAACATAAGTTAAATCCGTTCCATTTCACAAACTTTAAGGGCAATTTGGTCATTTTCCTATTGAACTAATATATTTATTTTTTTCCTAAAGTTAATCATGATGGGAGTGAGTTTTTTTTAAAAAGTGAGTAGTAAGATGAATCTTTCAAATCAAAAGCAAAAATCCAAAACTCTAAAAAATACACAAAGCAACACACAATTTGTTTGGTTTCATCACCATATAATATAATCATTAAATTATATCGACCCCTTTGCGCATATCTGCCGTCTGCTGCCCAAAGTGGCTTGGATTTTGTGTTGTCTTGCCTTTTTCCTAGACCTTTAAATATTTCACAAAGTCCTTTTTAGAAAGCACTCACTCAAATTACTTCATAATGATCTTTTTCTTTCGATCACTTATCATGAGATATGCGAAGTCTAGTGATAACGAGTGAAGTAAAGTAATGGGAAGAGCTACAAAATAAGGTATAGGTGAGAAACCCTTCATTTCGCGACTATATTATGTACTTTACTCATATTCGAACTAGAAATTAACAAATTAGTGAGCTAGGTTGTTACATTTTTTCCATAGAAAATAAAGGATCACTACTTTGGTCCATATTATTTGTCATTTTGGAAAATTAATTTGTTCCTAAGTATTTGAATTGTTTGAAAAACTTTACTGACTCTTCAGAATTCACCCATACTTCTCCAATTAGAGCGATAAATGATAGTTTAGTCAAATATTGTTATAATAAAGACATATAATATGAATCGAATGTAATAATGCTTAATTTCTTTCTCTTCTAATAGTAACACTTGCGTTGATTTAGGACACTTGGGTCGACTTGTTAACGTCACATTTTCTTTGTGGAAATTTGCAGGAATATATATATATATATATTATATATATCCAAGTTCAAGAAATGAAATTGTTCTGCCTGGCTCCCTGGATGCCAACTAAGAACAGCATTGTCAAAAAAATTGACACTCTTCCTAGTTGGTACCAGAGGAGACAGGCAGATCCATCAATACCAATTGGCAACACCAAAAAAAATAGGTTTGCTTAAATCTCCCTTTTCTTTTGCATATAAGTAATTGTTTTGCTATTTTTGACTAGTAATTATCGTAATGATTTAAGTTATATACGTTGACACTATAAAAGCAATCTACCTGACTATATATAGTAGATAGTTACTCTACATTTTAAGTTATTGTATCAGACTTGCTATGAAGAGTTACACGTTATTGTAGGTTAATTTATTTATATAGTAACATGGATAAATTCAAACTCAACAACTTCAAATTCAAACTCATATATGTTATCTCATGTATTCAGATTAGCAAACCAAAAATAATAAAAGATGAAAAGAAAAAGAAAAGAACTATCCGAGTCCACAGAGTCCACTGTGTGTCCTTAAAAAATTTAATCACCTCAAGTACCCGAGGTTGTAGATTAATTCCTCCCAAGATAAAACAGATTAACCATTAAAAAAATAGCGGTACCTCAAACTTCGATAATTTCAACGAACTCAAAAAGACATCAATGAGATCACACATAGACACGATCGATCAATTTTGTTTTGTAAGAAATATATGCAGAAGAAGGAAATAATTCAATACAGAAAAATGAGAAAAAGTCTCTCTATTTATAGCCAACAAAGGGTAAAGGTCACAACTCTTTGAAAAAAAGACAACATTTCAGAAAGGTCACAACCCTTTGAAAAAGGCACAACCTTTCAAACGATCAAAACCCTTTTGAAAAGACACAATATTTCATAAAAGTCACAAACCTTCGGCAAAGTCACAACCCTTCAAGAAAATCACAACCCTTTATTTCCTATTCACACCTTTAAAACCCAACAATATATTACTTCATGAATTGTGACAATAAATCGACACTACTTTTATAAAATTGAGCAACCACCTTGATATGATTCTGCAACTTCATAAAATGGATAATGAGGTACAACATGATATGGATAATTATAATTATAAGATGGCCATTGCATCATTGGAACTAATTCTATTTTTGGATCATCTTTTTTGTCACCATCTTTCTTGTCAATAGGGCCAACACTTAACAACTCTGCTCCTTTCTTCAATTTCTTCCTAAGCAATTTGGTTAGCACTGCTGCATCAATTTGTTCCCCCTCCACTTCTATTTGGTAATTTTCTCCCCCTTTCATAGCTGCTGAATTCTCACCTAGAGGGACATAGAAAAATCAATAGGAGTTTGAAAGATTTAGTTGCAGAGGCGGACTCAGGATTTGGGCACGGTAGGTGCATCACTACCTTTAGTACATTAATTGAAGTAATTTGAGGGCCTAAAGCAATGGTGGAGCCAGAATTTTCAATAAGGGAGTTCACAATCTGAAAAGATAGACACACGAAGTAGTCGAAGGGGATTCGATATCTACTAGATATATCTAAAAAATTATTTTAACCATGTATATATAATATAATTTTCTGCCGAAGGGGATTTAGATGAACCCCTAATTATAAGGTGGCTCCGCCACTGGCCTAAGGGTCATGACGATTCGATGTCCAAATCCAACAAATACATTTGAGGGGTACTTTTAAAATATACGATAGTTCTTCAAGATACATAAACACATATACAAAGTTTTTTGTTTTGTTGTTGAGGTTAACCTAATAGGGTAGGTCTGACCTTGTCGTTTTCCAAACTGTGTCACATAAAATGAAACGAAGGACCGAATGTATGCACCTAACTAATAAATATATGAAATGTATTGTACATACCTGGCTGAGAAACGGCAATTTTGAACGCCTTGGACCTTGATGTTTTATCATGAGCATTTATGGATAACCCAATAACAACCTTTTGCAGCCAAAATTTTATAAGACGATACATTAGTAAATGAACCAATATAATTTTAAAAAAATATTGCCACTTTGCTAGCTAGATACCACTTTTCAATTAAAACTAGACTCAAATTAGTAAAAAAAAAACACACACATTTAAAAAAATATATAAATACCTTATTCATTCTCTAGGTTTGAAAAAGGGAATATAAATATGATTTGAGGATGAGATAGTTTTAATTCTTGGAAAGAAAGAGGGTGTTTTTTTTTTTTTGAAATGCTTGAGAAATTGCCTTGAGGAAAATAGTTTATATTTTGAGGGTATTTATAGGGTGGAAATAGAAATATATTCATTTGCAAGTCGTAAATACCACGCATTAAAGATTAGGACAATGCAGTGACTAGAATTATCAGTATGTTATGACTTGTGAAGATGACATAATAATATTATAAAAGTCATTAAGGGTGGACTTGGAACGGAAGATTCTGAAAAATGTTTTTCATAAAAAAAATTTGTTTTAGTAAAATAAGTTTCATAATAATTAGAAAAAAATTTCTGATAAAATGGACTTTTGGGTGCAACTCACGCTCCAAAAGTTAGCATATTGTCCGAATTGGAACGTGTACAAGCATGAATCGGGGCCTCGGGGATATATCATCATCCTCTCTCCCTGCACGATCCGAGGCCCCACATCGATCATATATAAATTTGATTCTGATACCATATTAAGAAAATGAATCACGGATCTAACTCACCTCCTAAAAACTTAGCTCAAAAGAAGAAAAATTCCCCTAGCTATTTAATGAGTCCAAGAATCTCATCCCGGTCCAATTATGTGGGATCATTCTCACTTCCCTAATGGAATAAGAAAAATAAGAACATTTCATATTATTGTCTCCTCCTCACTATCTCATTCTTTGACCGCCTCTCCCACCCCCGAAATGTTACCTAAATTATACATAAATACTTTTGAGATAATATAATCTTTTGCTTGCTTACAAACAACGTTAAATAGGTAAAAAAAAAAATTCACTTATTTTCCAGAAAACATTTTTTATTGCAACAAACATGCTTTAATAAATAATAAGTATATCTTCATGAATTCACCAAGAGTCGTTGCATTATATATATATATATATTGCATGTGGACGTAAGGAAGAAGGTGAGATGGAAAACAAAATAACGTCTTCAACGGACCAAATTAATGACTTCTTTTTTTTGTCTTCAAAATTTCAATAATTCGAGCAATGTGAATTTTCAGGTTCAAATCGTGAAAATAATTACTAACACTTGAATTAGGTTAAACTGTCGATAATCCTCTACATCACACCTCTTGAATAAGGTACGACCCTTCCCCTTCCTCTTCACTGGACTGATATGTTAATGTGAAATGTTTTGTACGGTGAATTATCCTTTAGAGTCATGTTAATTAGCGATCATGTCATGCTAATGTGAGATGTTTTATTCATGTTTGATTTTTATAATACAAGAGGTATATTTGTAATTATGTCACTATATTTTTAAAGTAACTCTATAATATAAGGGACCTAAGTATTGAGTTAAAAGAGTGTTTAGTATTCCCTCTGTTTCAATTTATGTGACATTTTTCAGATTTAGATATTCAAATAAGTTTACCTTTGACCCTAAATTTTTTATAAATCTTTCAAATATTTTGAATTGTCACTTATTATAATAGTTTATAAATATATAAATTTCGTTTCAAGAAATTTTGAAGATTCTATGCGTAAATATTCTATCAAACTTAAACTGTTTGACTCTTGAAAAATAAAAAGTGTCACATAAATTAGGACCGAGGAAGACAGAAGTATAATTTGCCAATTATTTTTTTTTAAAAAAACGAAAGAATTCAATCAAGGACAAGAAATCTAATTCCCTAGTAATTAAGTTGCCTCTACTCTTCCACTATTTCCATGCACTCATTCTAATTCTAAGTCAGTCAACTCTTGTTTTCTTCTATAGTATACTTTCCACAAATCTGATAAATGTATACTCATCTCCATCATGTAATTAAATGCTCCCTAAATACTTTTCTTTAGCTAAATTTAAGTAAAATTTACAAATTATTAATTTGTTAGTCGGATATTAAATGAGCGGGCTAAATTGAATTTTAACTATCAAAATGAAATATTGAATTAGTTGTTCAATTCACTAGACTAACATACAAGTCGTAATTCAATCCGTTCAATACTTATTATATTTCAAATTATTTATTCATTTTCTAATAACTTGTTTAAGAACTTATAAAAAATATTACATATCAAACCAAAAAAAATTGTTTTTTAAAGAATATTTTGACGATTTTTTTATTAATCCGATTTTTAAATGTGCTTATTGAACGAATCAAAATTGGTTAAGTTAATATATATAAATAGGTCAAAAACACATGTTATTTGAACTGATTGAATAATTCTATATTTATAAACTAATTTTATCGTATCGGACATGTTAAATTTCTTGGAAACCATTGATTCTTGGAAAATTGTAACCCACAGTCAAAACACATGTCAAAGTTCTTCCAGATGAAATGCTGATGTTTATATCAATCAAGGTCTCACTTCTCATTTTTGTTTTTCTAGTGGAATATGATGCATCTAATTTCACCATTTAAGAAAAATTATATATATGTAGCATAATAAATTAAATATTGTGGAGTAAATTAATTTTTAACATATGTTTTTATTTCCTTATCCTTTAGAGAATCCTATTGGGAGGCTGTATTTGTTATGGAGTGTTAGGTTAATTTTGATTGAACAAAACTAGATCGTTCATGTAGACCGATCCGACCCAATATAATATCCCTCCCAATTAGGAAAAGCTAATAAATTTTGAATTAATGATGAACTTTGAAATTACATATAATTTGTGCAACCACTTCTTTTTCTTGTCAATTCCCCCTTTTCAAGTGGCTAAACTTTAAATATTTTGTAAACCTACACTTAACTCAAATAGTGGCTACTTACATTTTTTCAACCCAATTTGTTCTCCTAAAATAGATAGTCTTTGGGTCTTGAGGCCCGGTCCAGTTCACTTTATATTGGTTGCAATAGGAAAATTTGGTAGCCCATAAAATCCATTCTATAAATTTGAACAAAGAATAAGGATCGTTCAGTAGAATGTATTAGAAAAAATAATACATTTATTAGTTATGATAATATTTATTCTTTATTTGGTACATTTTAAAAATATTTGGTATTATCATATGTATAACTAACATTCTCTCGGTTTCAATTTGTTTAACCTACTTTTTTTTTGTAGTCTGTGTAAAAAATATTTTTAGCAACTCTTTAATTTCAACTTTTCACATAACATGTTTAAGACCAGAAGATTAAAGAATATATTAGTATGCTTGACATATCTTTAATTTAAGACCACAAGACTCAACAGTCTTTTTTTAAAAAACTTCATGTTAAGTCAAACACATACTAAAAACAAATTAAAATTGACGGAGTAGTTAGCAAACCATAGTAATAAGTATCAATGTTAGTATACATGTATTAGCATGATTTAAATGCAATTACCTCTAAAAGTGTATAAAATTAAAGAATATTAAAAATATTTTATACCATACTAAGGTTTTGATTAATGTCGCATGTTCAATCTCTTGAGCTATCATCTATGTTACTTGGACTCTTCAATCTTATTGTCGCACCCATATCAATACATTACTTTTAAAGTTTATGATACATACCTATTAATATTTGTAAAAAGTTCGAACGACCTAAGGTATCATCGCACCACAAAATTCAATATGGGGTTGGTAGGACTCAAGCGAGTCAATATGGGCTGCTGAACGGGTTAGATAATCACCCCATGAAGTCACATAAATGTTCGTTTAATATTCAAAGGCATATTAGCAATTTTTTATTTTGTATATTCGATCAAGGGATCTTACATAATCTTATTTGATATTTAAACAATATGTGATCGATCTAGTAGTAGTAATCATAATCCGATGACTTTAAAATACAGTAAATAATTTATTACAAACAGTTCAGACACATTCATAATGTCTACTATATTATATAAATAATATATACTATTATTTCCGTCTCAATGTATGTGAGACTTTTCACTTATCTAAAGTTAATTAGATCAATTGATAAAATTAAATTAGATTTTAAAATTACAATTAAGCCATTCGAAAATATTTCTATTAAATTGTGAATTTTCTCATGTCAATATGACGTTGATTAAAATTTACTTAGTTTGAATTTCAAAAAATGAATAAAAAATATCACATAAATTATGATGGAGAGAGTTATATATATTATTATATTAATAATTAATATCTCTTCATTTCAATTTGTTTATCATAGTTTACTTTTGATAACTTTTAATTTTAACTTTCCACGTTACATGTTTAAGACCATAAGATTAAAAGATAATTTGATATATATTCTTCATATCTTTGATTAAAGGGAAAATGCTTAAATATGCTATTGAACTTTGAGAAAAGGCTCATCTTTGCCATCCATTTAAAGTTTGGCTCATCTATGTCATTTTCGTTGGAGAAAAGGCTCATCCATGTCATTATTTGTTAGCTGAAAAAAGTTTCGGTTAAGCAAAATCATTTTTTACACGTGGTCAATTATGATTCAGCCACGTCATCAATTAAATCATTTTTTAAAGGAAAATGCTCAAATATGTCATCGAACTTTGAGAAAAGACTTATCTATGCCATTTGCTTAAAGTTTAGCTCATCTATACTATTTCAGTTAACAAATAATTTCATGGATGAACTTTTTCTCAAAAGGAAATGACATAAATGAGCCAAACTTTTAACGGATGACATAAATGAGCATTTTCTCAAGTTCGATGACATATTTAAGCCTTTCTCCTTATTTAAAACCACAAGATTCAGAACTTTTATTTATTTTTTAAAATTTTATTTTAAATTATATTAAGACAAACCAATTAAAATGGAAAACATACTTTTCAAAAAGTGTTTATTAAACACTTTTTGAAAAGAAAAAAAAAAGAGTTGAAAAGGGGTAGTGGTAGGTAGGTAATTATGTTACCAAACACTAGGAAGGGAACTCAGCCAACAACCATCCACAACTAGTCTACTATTAAAAATTCCATAGCCTATGTTGCTCTTCTTTTTTATTATTGCATTACAAGTCACTTTCAACATCCTAATTTGATCTTGTAAGTGCAATCTCACCTTCTTCTTTTGTTTTGTTTTAAGTTGTGCGTATATTCTATCCTCTCCACACTTCGCTCGTGGAATTATACTAAGCATTTGTATTTAAGATTCTCTTGATTGAAATTGTGTTTTTCATATAAAGGTTCTTGTTTTGGGAATTTGATTAATCATGGCTCAAGAAACAGTAAATCTTGAACAAGAGGTTAGTTGAAATTTCAATTAAAGGGTATAAAGTTAAGTTCTTTACATGTTTCAATCAATTATCTACTAGTGGATCTTGATTCTTGAATTATTTTGATTGTTCATTTCAGGTTGTTTTGCTTGAAGAACTTGGAAATGCCAGAGTTGTTACCTTAAATAACCCAAAACAGTTGAATATCATTTCACCCAAAGTGGTATGTTGAAGAATTAGAATTCTTGAAATTATCTATTTCTAGTTAGATCGGATTTAAGTTATATGCATGGATAGTGTAAAGATTTTGGGTGGACCTAGTGAAGAACCTATAGGGTTCAGTAACTTTAGCTTAGATCATGTAGTTGTGCTAAAATGTGGATTTTAAACCTATGAAGTTCAAATTTTGGATTAGTCTCTACAAGCTACCAATTACTCCCTTTGTTTCAATTTGTTTGTCTGGCTTTCACTTGACACGGAGTTTAAGAAAGCTACCAATTACTCCCTTCTTTTTAATTTGTTTGTCTAGCATTCACTTGGTAAGGAGTTTAAGAAAGCTACCAATTACTCTCTTCGTTTCAATTTGTTTGTCTGGCTTTCACTTGGTTCGAAGTTTAAGAAAGCTACCAACTACTCCCTTCATTTCAATTTGTTTGTAAGAAGACTTTTGAATCTTGTGGTCTTAAACTAAACATAAATAGAATGTACTAAAATGTCTTTTAATCTTGTGGTCTTGAGCATGTCTTACTAGAAAGTTGAAATTAAAAAAGTTGTCAAAAAAGGAAAGAGACATTCTTTTTGAAACAGAAGACAACCGTCAACCAAATTGAAACGGATGGAGTAATACATATCGTAGAGATTTGCTTTTAATTTTTAAGTATCTTTTTAGTGACCTGATTATGTAAATATAGTTCAGAACATTAGTGCATATAATTAAACTTTTAATTTCCTTCAAGTAGGTAGAACCGCTGGCGGCGAATCTCGAGAAGTGGGAGGAAGATGAGAAAGCAAAACTTGTTATCATCAAGGTTAGTAAATTGTTTTTGCTCTCTAAAATTTTCAATTTTTTTTTTTTTTTATGACAAGGGAAACCCACAGCTGCTACCCTTTAGGTGCGCACAGGCTAAAACCTCCGCTCCTATGCAATAACTCGCAAACCACATAGGAGAGGTAAACCGCACTAGGCAAGTCCAGTGCGACTCGACCCAGAGGGCAAACCCTTTGCTTTCGCTGGCAAGGGGTTTCGAACTTGAGACCTCCAACATGGAAGTCCCAAACCCAAACCACTGGGCCACCCCGAAGGGTTTTTCAAATTTTATTATTTCTTATATTATTGTAATTTCTAGCTACTGCTAACAAATGATTGAGCTGAGGATTTTGAAAATGATGTTTAACCTTGTTTTCGTTTTACATATAATGAACAGGGAGCTGGCCGGGCATTTTCTGCTGGCGGGGATTTGAAAATGTTCTATAATGGCAGGAATTCAAGTAAGAGACTGTAACAGTAAAAGTTCAGTTGTTTACTTTTGACCAATGTTGCTTGGACTCTTAAAAAATGTCACCAGATGCGTGTCGGATCACTACTTTTGGAGGATCTGACACTGTGCTGCAGCATTTTTTGAGAGTTTGAGCGACATAGCTTTAGACTATTGAATTACCATTTGTTGACTGGCATTTGGAACTTGTACTTCACAGAGGACTCCTGCCTTGAAGTTGTTTATCGAATGTATTGGCTTTGCAATCACATTCATACATATAAGAAAACCACGGTGCAGTATTCATACGACTCTTCTGAAATCTTTATATTAAAATAGAAACGAGCACATGTTGATTCTGAAAACTCGTCTCCGACTTTCGTTTTATGCACTGTACAGGTTGCTCTTGTTCATGGAATCTCAATGGGTGGAGGTGCATCCTTAATGGCTCCAATGAAGTTCTCTGTTGTGACTGAAAAGACGGTTCGTACATATATATCTACTACTGCATATTGTACTTTTATTTCTTCCAAGTAATGCATGAACTATATTGCCTCTTACTCTTGTTTTATAGGTTTTCTCCACTCCTGAAGCAAGTATAGGCTTCCACACAGACTGTGGTTTCTCATACATGCTTTCTCGGCTTCCTGGTAGACTCGGTAAGCATTAAAATAGCATCGGGACAAGGTAGTTTGTCTTTATGCTATTTATGTTAATCGAAGAACCATGGGAGAATTTGTGATGCATTTACTGTTTATATAGGGGAATACTTGGGTTTAACTGGTGCGAGGCTGAACGGTAGAGAATTGGTTGCTGCTGGACTTGCAACACATTTTGTACCTCTGGAGGTGAGTCTAATGGACAAAAATTGTAGTTTGAAACATATGTGCTTTCCAATCTCTTTGATATCTTATAATTCCTTGGCGTTCTAGCTCAACCAAAAGAATTCGGCTAATAGCTTGAAGGTAGAGATATATCATACAATTCATTTACATAGTCAATCCTGCAAATCCAGAATGAACTATAATACCTTCCCCAGTTCTCCTACATGTTGATAAACTTGTATGTACATTATTTAATTTGAAATTATTCAAATCCATGATTATTTCCACTTGAGTCGACTTAAGTCTTTCTCTCCCTGTATAGTCTTGGCTCTAGTAAAGAGAAAGAATCTCTCCCTCCCCTACTGTGGCTTCATAGGGCAGCCCCCTCGACGCCCTTATGGCCTTTGGTCTTGAATTGCTCTTTCTTTCTTTTATTGAATGGATCCCACCAGAACAAAATTCACTTGATTGATACATGTACATACCGCGAAGAGGCCCTTTGGGCAGTGCCCTTAGAGAATGCTTTCATCTAAGGTTTGAACTGCCAACCAACTCTTTCGACAGTGTGATTTCAGACTGGAATGAGCCATCCAATAAAGCTGACTAATGGAAGCAAGGGCTGAGTTATTCTCTTATAAACCACCTTATCAACATATGTTGTTTGATTTGTCTCTCGTCAAGTTCCCTAGTTCATAATAGGACTTTTAGGCCAGACAGCCAGAAAATCAACACAGTCCCTGCAGATGGATGAAGCACAAAAATTTTAAAACATTAAGTACATAAAATTTTAACGGTGTTCGATTTTGTGAATGACTTGAGTTTGTATTTTCTGTTCTTTGACCAATTATAGAGTTAACTCTATTTGCTATTTAAAATGTCAGAAACTGCCAGAGCTAGAGAAGCACTTACTAAGCTTAAACACTGGCGACGAGGCTGCTGTCGGATCTGCAATCAAGGAATTCTCGACAGACGTTCAGATCGATGAAGAAAGCATCTTGAAAAAGTAATAATTGTCTTAATTAATGTACTCTATACTCTTTCATCAAGAAAATCAAGATTAACATATGTTAGCTCATGCAGGCAGTCAATAATTGATGAGTGCTTCTCCAAGGATTCTGTTGCAGATATTATCAGTTCATTTGTAAGACAATTCTTCATAGCATTGTAAACATGATGATTTGTGAGAGATATAACATAAATAATTCGATGGTTTCTTTCTTTTCAGGAAACTGAGGCAGGTAAAGAAGGAAATGGTTGGATTGTGCCAGTGCTTAAAGGCCTAAAAAGGTCATCCCCAACAGGTCTAAAAATTACACTAAGATCGGTTAGTTCCTCCTTTTTGTTTCATACAAAATCAGTCAATACTTTCCTTCCCGGATATGGTGATGGTTCATATAATCTTTCTTTTCTGAGTCCTTATAGTCTATCATAGAGTAGACCATCGAAATGGTCACATTCCCTTCGTATTTGATACAGCAGCTCTCAATTTATCTAGTGCTGGAATAGTCTATCTTCTTCAAACTTATGTAAAATAGCACCTAACTGTGTATTAGGACAAAAGCATTGTCGTTTCATTTGAATTCTAGTGGAGCAGACTTTGCTCATTCGACTTTTCCTGTTACTAGTAGGTTCATAGTGATACTGGCTTTTGTGCGAACAACATCCGTGCTCCTAGTAAGTTGTAGACAGTAATTGCTTTGAAGGATATGGTGAAAATGTTACATCAGTTGTACATTTTGAGTTAAAAGGGAAAGATATGCTTGACTTGTTATGCGTTAACCGAATCCTGTGATGCATATTTAGTAGCAATTTGACGAGCTTTTGGATTCCTATCAATGTTACATTGATAATCCTTTTGATCAAAAGAGTTGCTTCTCTTATGCTGTATACTCTGCATTGTTTTATATATGTTCGAATATTTTCAGATTCGGGAAGGGAGGAAGCAAACCTTATCTGAATGTCTGAAGAAAGAATTCAGAATAACAATAAATACACTAAGAGCTAGAATATCTGGTGATGTCTATGAGGTAATCACTGAAATTCTGTTCAGCTTTCGATATAATTGATCTTCTCGAATCTAACTTGCATTCCGTCTCATATTATGAAGGGTATCAGAGCTCTTACCATTGACAAGGACAATTCTCCGAAAGTATGTCTCTCTCACTCTCTCTCACACACTCACACGTTTTCGGGGACATTTTGTGTTTCTGATTATGTCACATTCTACATTTTGGGAAATTAAAGCATTTTTTGATGATTTATATAATGGATTTGAATGTGATTACACTAACTTTGCTCTCTCTTTGCGTCCTCTCCACCTTGGGACGTTGTTATCTAACCTGCAATCATCCTCAGTGGGACCCTTCAACTCTTGAAAACGTTGAGGACGAGCAAGTCAACCTTTTATTTGAGCCATTTGAAGAAGATTTTGAGCTCAAGGTTTCAGAAAATGAACAAGACAGGTATGAACTGGTGCAACTGTATTAACAATTGTGCTTGCTTAACGTTGTATCCGAGAAAAGGACTCGTGAGTAACTTCATCGTTGAACATGATCTGATCAACAGGTGGGATGGAAAGTATGAAGATTCAGCACATTGCCATCAGTGAAAAATCAAAAGTACACGATCAGTTTAACAGTGTTGGCCGTTGGTCTTATAGTCTATGTCAATAAACTCGATTTTCGGAAGAAATTGAACTGTTCTACATTGTTCACATTTTAACAATGGTGTTTTGCTACTTATGTTTCTCTTTAAATTTACAAGAGAAAGAGAAGGATATGTGTTCTGTTATATTTTCAAAAAAATATTATAAAGTTCTTCATATTCAAGCTGTTAGAACTGTGTTTGGATATATATATAGACTATAGCCTATACTTTTGGGTGTGTAATTTCAGTTTAATATAGTGAGAACATATTATTCTTTATTTTATAAATTAATTGTCTTGATTTTTAATCACACATAATTGGATTGAGTAATAATGATGGAGTAACCCACTACAAAAAAAATGGCTTTAGCTACGGACAAGTTTTGTAGCTAAACAGTAAAATCCATTGCTAATTCTACTTTGTGACATATTTTCGTTAGCTATGAACAAAATAGGAACACGATTAATATTGCTTTTGCTTGAGAATCTTGCCAAACAACTCTTGAGGCAAAGAAAAAGGATGCTTCTAAGCTTCTATTAACGGTTGAGTATGAAGGGTTACATTGGGCTATTTGTGTAAGTTATTTAAAATAGTTTAGGTTAATAAGAAGGGTTTAATAGGATATTTAGGTTTTAAAAAGGGTATTTTGGTAATTTCACTTTTTAATATATATATTTTTTGAGGTGGTGGGGGGTTGGGTGGAGGTGGGGGGGGGGGGGTTCCATCTTTAGTATAATATAGAAATAAATACCCTTTTATAATAGTCGTCCACCTAACTAATTAAACTAAAAATAGCTGGCGGACGTATAATATATGTATAATCCATATACAACATGTATATATATGTATATTGACTAGAAAAAGTAAATTGTATATTTATACGCGCATACAATATTGTAGAAATCATGAAATTATTTACTTCTTCTTTGGGATCAAGTACACAAACCTCACCAACAAAGCAATTCAAAGCAAAAAGACAATTCTTTCTTTAGAATAAGTGATTCTCCCTAAAGAAGTTGCTTCAACTCATGTATTACATGATTCCAAGAATTTTAGTAAAACTTTTTTTGTCTTCTTTATAAATATAAGTTTTTATTAATAGTATATAGCACAAATTCTCATCTCCTTAAGGACAAAAACTACCTTTTTAAGGTTCTTTGTCTTTATTACTTACTTTCTTCATTTTTTGTGCTTTATATTTTTATCTCATTTGACTTGCTTTTATTTTTTCTCCCTTTTAGGTGAAAAATGGGTCCACGATTGTTGCATGGGACTCTGCATGCTACAATTTATGAAATTGATAAGATAAGGACTGGTTGTGCTGATTGTTGTGGACCGGTAAGTTTTCAGCTTGAACTATGTATACGTATGAAAAAAGAATTTTAAGTTGAGTTAATGATAAAATAATATCTGAAGTATTGTGTTTTTATGAGTTTCTTGTTTGAATTATTAGGGGTTTGTTTTTTCTACTTAAATTATTACTAGCTATTTATCAAAACATACATTAATTGTCGGTTGTTTTCTTTTCCTTCCTGAAATATCACAATCGTTCATTTGGGAAAAGAGAACAACGGACAGTTGAGGTGTGTTTTGAAAAAATAATTGATGATAGTTTAGGTACGTAGTAAAAAAGAATACCTAATAACACCTGCATTATCAGATAGAAAACTCACAAAAAGGTGATATTTCAAATATATGTTTTACCATTAATTATCTCTTTTAAGTTTTATTCATACAATCACAATTATTCTGATTCCATCGATTTTAAATACCAAATCCGCCTCTATAATTTGACAATAAGCAATGAAAAAAAGAGAAAAACAAAGAAAAATTGACAAGTCAATTAATTCAAGTACTAGTTTGGTCATAATTGCACATGGTTAAGAGGCATATTTTTGTAGTAAAACTATGAAATCATGGTTTAAACTTTAATATTAATGAACTCATTCAATCTTTTATGATACCTTCTAGTGAACTAGATGTATTAATGGTGCTGAGTATGAAAGTATCAAAGGTTTTCGAGGTTGACAAGTGACACCTTTCAATTACATGATTTAAGATATTAAAGAGTTTATAATCACACCTATAGAATCTAAGCTTTTTGAAGCGCCATTAGGTGAGGGTAGATCTTTCGTTGTAGCCAATAAGAAAGATACAAAGGTGCATGTCACACTCACGAGAGACATATTATTGTTGATTATAACTTGGAATAATATTTTGTATACAAAGAAGGGTTGTGTGCCTTAGAAATTTATTACTCCTATAGTATAGTAATTCAAGATATAAAAATGACAAAAATCTAGCCATGTGACACAAAATCTTGTTTCTTTATTTTCCCATGGAGAAGAAGCAACATATAGCTAATGGAAATATCCGGACAAATGTACTGTTTATTTTTTCTAATCAATATACATAAATTATACCTCATTATACATGATCATACACATGTTATACATATACTACACATCTGTCAGCTATTTTTAGTTCAATCAGTTATAGAAATTACTAAAATCTAAAACTAATGAAGTGTGAAACCTAACAAGTGTTGATTAAGGTTGATGAAATTATATTAGTACAAATGAATTCTCAATATTTTTTGATCCATTTTAGCCTCAAGCATTTTCTAATCTCCATATCTTTACATATAGACATCTCCCCAGAAACTAACCAAAAGAGTTTTGAACAATGTCAAGAAATTGTTCTTCTGCGCGCCAAAGGTACCGTCTTTAATATAATTAGTTTGTTACTGTATTTATTACTCCGTCTGTCCCAATTTATGTGACATACTTTCCTTTATAGTCCGTCTTAAAAGGAATGTCACTTCTCTATAATTGGAAATTGTTTTAACTTCAAAATTACAATTTTACCCTTAATGAAATGATTTATAGTCGCACAAACTGTCAAGAAGTACAACTCTTCGTTTCTGTCTTAAACTTTGTGTCAAATCAAACTGTGTCACATAAATTGGGATAGAGAAAGTTCTATCCGTTATCCATTTTAAACTTTTTTTTCACAATGTGTTACAAATACTGCAGATTTCTGCTACAAAACTTTATGCAACTATAGATTTAGATAAGGCTAGAGTTGGAAGAACCAGAATCGCGGAAAATGAGCCTTCCAACCCTCACTGGAATGACACATTTCGATTCTACTGTGCTCATGAGGTTTCTAACATCATTTTTACAGTAAAAGATGAGAATCCTGTTAGTGCAACACTAATTGGAAGAGCTTATCTCCCTGTTGAGGAAGTCTTGAATCGATATATAGTCGATAGATGGGTACCTATAGTAGATGAAGAGAGGCATCCGATAAGTGGTCATTCAAAAATCCATGTAAGGTTGCAGTTCTATAGCGTAAAGCAAGACAGTAATTGGTCTAGAGGCATTACCTCCCCTGCATTTGGAGGAGTCCCGTATACGTTTTTCAAGGAGAGACAGGGGTGTCAAGTTACACTTTACCCCGATGCAGACATTTCAGACGATGATATCACAAATTATCTCAAGTCACAAGGACTTTTCGAACCTCAGAGATGTTGGGAAGACATTTTTAATGCAATCAACAATGCAAAGCATATGATTTATATAGCCGGATGGTCTGTGTATACGAAAATTACCTTGATAAGAAATCCAAAAAGGCCAAAGGTAGGCGGAGAACTTACTCTCGGGGAGCTCCTGAAAAAGAAAGCAAGTGAAGGAGTTAATGTTCTATTGCTAGTTTGGGATGATATAACTTCA